>JALDXE010000046.1:0-89666 GCA_023864065.1 Camelina neglecta
TCGGGTTGAATTGGGAGTGTTTAGACAACACCATACACCTATTTGTTCCAAAACTTAAAACAACAAGAAAACAGGCTAAAGCAGAAAACATTAATTCGAAGCAGTAAACAGCTTTGTTTGTGTTTCTAGGGTCAAAATGTGTGACAATCCAATGCATTTGACTAATTTAAGAGTTGGGATGAATTTGGAGTGTTTAGACAACAATTATACCCATTTTGTCCCAGGCTTAAACCAGAGAAAACATTGATTTGAAGCAGTAAACAGCTTTGTTACTGTTCTAGGGTCAAAATATGTAACAATCTAATGCATTTGACTAATTATAAGAGTTTGGGTTGAATTTGGAGTGTTTAGACAACAATTATACCCATTTTGTCCCAAGGGCTTAAAACAAGAAAACAGGCTAAAACCGAGAAAACATTAATTCGAAGCAGTAAACAGCTTTTTACTGTTTCTAGGGTCAAAATATGTAGCAATCAATGCATTTGACTAATTATAAGAGTTCGGGTTGAATTTGGAGTGTTTAGACAACACTTATACCCATTTTGCCCAAAACAGGCTTAAAACGAGAAAACAGGCTAAAACCGAGAAAACATTAATTCGAAGCAGTAAACAGCTTTGTTTGTTTTTCTAGGGTCAAAATGTGTGACAATCCAATGCATTTGACTAATTTTAAGAGTTCGGGATGAATTTGGAGTGTTTAGACAACAATTATACCCATTTTGTCCCAAAAGAGGCTAAAACCGAGAAAACATTGATTTAAAGCAGTAAACAGCTATGTTACTCTTTCTAGGGTCAAAATATGTAACAATCCAATGCATTTGACTAATTATAAGAGTTCGGGTTGAATTTGGAGTGTTTAGACAACACATACCTATTTTGTTCCAAAACAGGCTTAAAACGAGAAAACAGGCTAAAACCGAGAAAACATTAATTCGAAGCAGTAAACAGCTTTTTACTGTTCCTAGGGTCAAAATATGTATCAATCCAATGCATTTGACTAATTATAAGAGTTCGGGTTGAATTTGGAGTGTTTAGACAACACTTATACCCATTTTGTCCCAAAACAGGCTTAAAACGAGAAAACAGGCTAAAGCAGAAAACATTAATTCGAAGCAGTAAACAGCTTTGTTTGTTTTCTAGGGTCAAAATGTGTGACAATCAATGCATTTGACTAATTTTAAGAGTTCGGGAGGAATTTGGAGTGTTTAGACAACAATTATACCCATTTTGTCCCAAAACAGGCTAAAACCGAGAAAACATTGATTTGAAGCAGTAAACAGCTTTGTTACTGTTCCTAGGGTCAAAATATGTATCAATCCAATGCATTTGACTAATTATAAGAGTTCGGGTTGAATTTGGAGTGTTTAGACAACACTTATACCCATTTTAAAACAGGCTTAAAACGAGAAAACAGGCTAAAACCGAGAAAACATTCGAAGCAGTAAACAGCTTTGTTTTGTTTCTAGGGTCAAAATGTGTGACAATCCAATGCATTTGACTAATTTTAAGAGTTCGGGATGAATTTGGAGTGTTTAGACAACAATTATACCCATTTTGTCCCAAAACAGGCTAAAACCAGAAAACATTGATTTGAAGCAGTAAACAGCTTTGTTACTGTTTCTAGGGTCAAAATATGTAACAATCAATGCATTTGACTAATTATAAGAGTTCGGGTTGAATTTGGAGTGTTTAGACAACACTTACCATTTTGTCCCAACGAGGCTTAAAACGAGAAAACAGGCTAAAACCGAAAACATTAATTCGAAGCAGTAAACAGCTTTGTTTGTGTTTAGGGTCAAAATGTGTGACAATCCAATGCATTTGACTAATTTTAAGAGTTTGGGATGAATTTGGAGTGTTTAGACAACAATTATACCCATTTTGTCCCAAACAGGCTAAAACCGAGAAAACATTGATTTGAAGCAGTAAACAGCTTTGTTACTGTTCCTAGGGTCAAAATATGTATCAATCTAATGCATTTGACTAATTATAAGAGTTGGGGTTGAATTTGGAGTGTTTAGACAACACTTATACCCATTTTGTCCCAAAACGGCTTAAAACAAGAAAACAGGCTAAAACAGAAAACATTAATTTGAAGCAGTAAACAGCTTTGTTACTGTTTCTAGGGTCAAAATGTGTATCAATCCAATGCATTTGACTAATTATAAGAGTTCGGGTTGAATTTGGAGTGTTTAGACAACAATTATACCCATTTTGTCCCAAACAGGCTAAAACAAGAAAACAGGCTAAAACTTAAAACATTAATTCGAAGCAGTAAACAGCTTTTACTGTTCCTAGGGTCAAAATATGTAACAATCCAATGCATTTGACTAATTATAAGAGTTCGGGTTGAATTTGGAGTGTTTAGACAACACTTATACCCATTTTGCCCAAAGAGGCTTAAAACGAGAAAACAGGCTAAAACCGAGAAAACATTAATTGAAGCAGTAAACAGCTTTGTTTGTGTTTCTAGGGTCAAAATGTGTGACAATCCAATGCATTTGACTAATTTTAAGAGTTCGGGAGGAATTTGGAGTGTTTAGACAACAATTATACCCATTTTGTCCCAAAACAGGCTAAAGAGAAAACATTGATTTGAAGCAGTAAACAGCTATGTTACTGTTCCTAGGGTCAAAATATGTAACAATCTAATGCATTTGACTAATTATAAGAGTTCGGGTTGAATTTGGAGTGTTTAGACAACACTTATACCCATTTTGTCCCAAAACAGGCTTAAAACGAGAAAACAGGCTAAAACCGAGAAAACATTAATTCGAAGCAGTAAACAGCTTTGTTTGTGTTTCTAGGGTCAAAATGTGTGACAATCCAATGCATTTGACTAATTTTAAGAGTTTGGGATGAATTTGGAGTGTTTAGACACAATTATACCCATTTTGTCCCAAAACAGGCTAAAACCGAGAAAACATTGATTTGAAGCAGTAAACAGCTTTGTTACTGTTTCTAGGGTCAAAATATGTATCAATCCAATGCATTTGACTAATTATAAGAGTTCGGGTTGAATTTGGAGTGTTTAGACAACTTATACCCATTTTGTCCCAAAAGGGCTTAAAACAAGAAAACAGGCTAAAACCGAGAAAACATTAATTCGAAGCAGTAAACAGCTTTGTTACTGTTTCTAGGGTCAAATATGTATCATCCAATGCATTTGACTAATTATAAGAGTTCGGGTTGAATTTGGAGTGTTTAGACAACACTTATACCCATTTTGCCCAAAACGGGCTTAAAACAGAAAACAGGCTAAAACCGAGAAAACATTAATTCGAAGCAGTAAACAGCTTTGTTTGTTTTTCTAGGGTCAAAATGTGTGACAATCCAATGAATTTGACTAATTTTAAGAGTTCGGGTTGAATTTGGAGTGTTTAGACAACACTTATACCCATTTTATCCCAAAAGAGGCTAAAACCGAGAAAACATTGATTTAAAGCAGTAAACAGCTATGTTACTCTTTCTAGGGTCAAAATATGTAACAATCCAATGCATTTGACTAATTATAAGAGTTCGGGTTGAATCTAGAGTGTTTAGACAACACTTATACCTATTTTGTTCCAAAACAGGCTTAAAACGAGAAAACAGGCTAAAACCGAGAAAACATTAATTCGAAGCAGTAAACAGCTTTGTTTGTGTTTCTAGGGTCAAAATGTGTGACAATCCAATGCATTTGACTAATTTTAAGAGTTTGGGATGAATTTGGAGTGTTTAGACAACAATTATACCCATTTTGTCCCGAAAAAGGCTAAAACCGAGAAAACATTGATTTGAAGCAGTAAACAGCTTTGTTACTGTTCCTACGGTTAAAATATGTATCAATCCAATGCATTTGACTAATTATAAGAGTTCGGGTTGAATTTGGAGTGTTTAGACAACACTTATACCCATTTTGTCCCAAAACAGGCTTAAAACAAGAAAACAGGCTAAAACCGAGAAAACATTAATTTGAAGCAGTAAACAGCTTTGTTACTGTTTCTAGGGTCAAAATATGTACAATCCAATGCATTTGACTAATTATAAGAGTTCGGGTTGAATTTGGAGTGTTTAGACAACACTTATACCCATTTTGTCCCAAAACAGGCTAAAACAGAAAACAGGCTAAAACATTAAAACATTAATGAAGCAGTAAACAGCTTTTTACTGTTTCTAGGGTCAAAATATGTATCAATCCAATGCATTTGACTAATTATAAGAGTTCGGGTTGAATTTGGAGTGTTTAGACAACACTTATACCCATTTTGCCCAAAAGAGGCTTAAAACGAGAAAAAACAGGCTAAAACCGAGAAAACATTAATTCGAAGCAGTAAACAGCTTTGTTTGTGTTTCTAGGGTCAAAATGTGTGACAATCCAATGCATTTGACTAATTTTAAGAGTTCGGGATGAATTTGGAGTGTTTAGACAACAATTATACCCATTTTGTCCCAAAACAGGCTAAAACCGAGAAAACATTGATTTAAAGCAGTAAACAGCTTTGTTACTGTTTCTAGGGTCAAAATATGTAACAATCTAATGCATTTGACTAATTATAAGAGTTGGGTTGAATTTGGAGTGTTTAGACAACACTTATACCTATTTTGTTCCAAAACGAGGCTAAAACAAGAAAACAGGCTAAAACCGAGAAAACATTAATTCGAAGCAGTAAACAGCTTTGTTTGTGTTTCTAGGGTCAAAATGTGTGACAATCCAATGCATTTGACTAATTTTAAGATTCGGGAGGAATTTGGAGTGTTTAGACAACAATTATACCCATTTTGTCCCAAAACAGGCTAAAACCGAGAAAACATTGATTTGAAGCAGTAAACAGCTTTGTTACTGTTCCTAGGGTCAAAATATGTATCAATCTAATGCATTTGACTAATTATAAGAGTTTGGGTTGAATTTGGAGTGTTTAGACAACACTTATACCCATTTTGTTAAAAAAGGGCTTAAAACGAGAAAACAGGCTAAAACCGAGAAAACATTAATTCGAAGCAGTAAACAGCTTTTTTACTGTTCCTAGGGTCAAAATATGTATCAATCCAATGCATTTGACTAATTATAAGAGTTCGGGTTGAATTTGGAGTGTTTAGACAACACTTATACCCATTTTGCCCAAAACGGGCTTAAAACGAGAAAACAGGCTAAAACCGAGAAAACATTAATTCGAAGCAGTAAACAGCTTTGTTTGTTTTTCTAGGGTCAAAATGTGTGACAATCAATGCATTTGACTAATTTTAAGAGTTCGGGATGAATTTGGAGTGTTTAGACAACAATTATACCCATTTTGTCCCAAAACAGGCTAAAACCAGAAAACATTGATTTAAAGCAGTAAACAGCTTTGTTACTGTTTCTAGGGTCAAAATATGTAACAATCCAATGCATTTGACTAATTATAAGAGTTCGGGTTGAATTTGGAGTGTTTAGACAACACTTATACCCATTTTGTCCCAAAACGAGGCTTAAAACGAGAAAACAGGCTAAAACCGAGAAAACATTAATTCGAAGCAGTAAACAGCTTTTTTACTGTTTCTAGGGTCAAAATATGTGACAATCCAATGCATTTGACTAATTATAAGAGTTCGGGTTGAATTTGGAGTGTTTAGACAACTTTATACCCATTTTGTCCCAAAGCAGGCTAAAACGAGAAAACAGGCTAAACAACATTAATTCGAAGCAGTAAACAGCTTTGTTTGTGTTTCTAGGGTCAAAATGTGTGACAATCAATGCATTTGACTAATTATAAGAGTTCGGTGAATTTGGAGTGTTTAGACAACACTTATACCCATTTTGTCCCAAAACAGGCTAAAACAGAAAACATTGATTTAAAGCAGTAAACAGCTTTGTTACTGTTTCTAGGGTCAAAATATGTAACAATCAATGCATTTGACTAATTATAAGAGTTCGGGTTGAATTTGGAGTGTTTAGACAACACTTATACCCATTTTGTCCCAAAACAGGCTTAAAACGAGAAAACAGGCTAAAACCAGAAAACATTAATTAAGCAGTAAACAGCTTTTTTACTGTTCCTAGGGTCAAAATATGTATAATCCAATGCATTTGACTAATTATAAGAGTTCGGGTTGGAGTGTTTAGACAACACTTATACCCATTTTGCCCAAAACGAGGCTTAAAACGAGAAAACAGGCTAAAGCCGAAAACATTAATTCGAAGCAGTAAACAGCTTTGTTTGTTTTCTAGGGTCAAAATGTGTGACAATCAATGCATTTGACTAATTTTAAGAGTTCGGGAGGAATTTGGAGTGTTTAGACAACAATTATACCCATTTTGTCCCAAAACAGGCTAAAACCGAGAAAACATTGATTTGAAGCAGTAAACAGCTTTGTTACTGTTCCTAGGGTCAAAATATGTAAATCCAATGCATTTGACTAATTATAAGAGTTCGGGTTGAATTTGGAGTGTTTAGACAACACTTATACCCATTTCCCAAAACAGCTTAAAACGAGAAAACAGGCTAAAACCGAGAAAACATTAATTCGAAGCAGTAAACAGCTTTGTTTTGTTTTAGGGTCAAAATGTGTGACAATCAATGCATTTGACTAATTTTAAGAGTTCGGGATGAATTTGGAGTGTTTAGACAACAATTATACCCATTTTGTCCCAAAACAGGCTAAAACCGAGAAACATTGATTTGAAGCAGTAAACAGCTTTGTTACTGTTCCTAGGGTCAAAATATGTATCAATCCAATGCATTTGACTAATTATAAGAGTTCGGGTTGAATTTGGAGTGTTTAGACAACACTTATACCCATTTTGTCAAAACAGGCTTAAAACGAAAACAGGCTAAAACAGAAAACATTAATTCGAAGCAGTAAACAGCTTTGTTTGTGTTTCTAGGGTCAAAATGTGTGACAATCAATGCATTTGACTAATTTTAAGAGTTTGGGATGAATTTGGAGTGTTTAGACAACAATTATACCCATTTTGTCCCAAACAGGCTAAAACCGAGAAAACATTGATTCGAAGCAGTAAACAGCTTTGTTACTGTTCCTAGGGTCAAAATATGTATCAATCCAATGCATTTGACTAATTATAAGAGTTGGGTTGAATTTGGAGTGTTTAGACAACACTTATACCCATTTTGTCCCAAAACAGGCTTAAAACAAGAAAACAGGCTAAAACCAGAAAACATTGATTCGAAGCAGTAAACAGCTTTGTTACTGTTCCTAGGGTCAAAATATGTATCAATCCAATGCATTTGACTAATTATAAGAGTTCGGGTTGAATTTGGAGTGTTTAGACAACACTTATACCCATTTGTCCCAAACAGGCTTAAAACAGAAAACAGGCTAAAACCGAGAAAACATTAATTCGAAGCAGTAAACAGCTTTTACTGTTTCTAGGGTCAAAATATGTAACAATCCAATGCATTTGACTAATTATAAGAGTTCGGGTTGAATTTGGAGTGTTTAGACAACACTTATACCCATTTTGCCCAAAACAGGCTTAAAACGAGAAAACAGGCTAAAACCGAGAAAACATTAATTGAAGCAGTAAACAGCTTTGTTTGTTTTTCTAGGGTCAAAATGTGTGACAATCCAATGCATTTGACTAATTTTAAGAGTTCGGGAGGAATTTGGAGTGTTTAGACAACAATTATACCCATTTTGTCCCAAAACAGGCTAAAACAAGAAAACATTGATTTAAAGCAGTAAACAGCTTTGTTACTGTTTCTAGGGTCAAAATATGTAACAATCCAATGCATTTGACTAATTATAAGAGTTGGGTTGAATTTGGAGTGTTTAGACAACACTTATACCCATTTTGTTCCAAAACGGGCTTAAAACAAAAAAGGCTAAAACCGAGAAAACATTAATTGAAGCAGTAAACAGCTTTGTTTGTGTTTCTAGGGTCAAAATGTGACAATCCAATGCATTTGACTAATTGTAAGAGTTCGGGATGAATTTGGAGTGTTTAGACAACAATTATACCCATTTTGTCCCAAAACAGGCTAAAACCGAGAAAACATTGATTTGAAGCAGTAAACAGCTTTGTTACTGTTCCTAGGGTCAAAATATGTATCAATCTAATGCATTTGACTAATTATAAGAGTTTGGGTTGAATTTGGAGTGTTTAGACAACACTTATACCCATTTTGTCCAAAAAGGGCTTAAAACAAGAAAACAGGCTAAAACCGGGAAAACATTAATTCGAAGCAGTAAACAGCTTTTTTACTGTTCCTAGGGTCAAAATATGTAGCAATCCAATGCATTTGACTAATTATAAGAGTTCGGGTTGAATTTGGAGTGTTTAGACAACACTTATACCCATTTTGCCCAAAACTAGGCTTAAAACGAGAAAACAGGCTAAAACCGAGAAAACATTAATTCGAAGCAGTAAACAGCTTTGTTTGTTTTTCTAGGGTCAAAATGTGTGACAATCCAATGCATTTGACTAATTTTAAGAGTTCGGGAGGAATTTGGAGTGTTTAGACAACAATTATACCCATTTTGTCCCAAACAGGCTAAAACCGAGAAAACATTGATTTAAAGCAGTAAACAGCTTTGTTACTGTTTCTAGGGTCAAAATATGTAACAATCTAATGCATTTGACTAATTATAAGAGTTCGGGTTGAATTTGGAGTGTTTAGACAACACTTATACCCATTTTGTTCCAAAACGGGCTAAAACAAGAAAACAGGCTAAAACCGAGAAAACATTAATTCGAAGCAGTAAACAGCTTTGTTTGTGTTTCTAGGGTCAAAATGTGTGACAATCCAATGCATTTGACTAATTGTAAGAGTTCGGGATGAATTTGGAGTGTTTAACAACAATTATACCCATTTTGTCCCAAAACAGGCTAAAAGCAGAAAACATTGATTTGAAGCAGTAAACAGCTTTGTTACTGTTCCTAGGGTCAAAATATGTATCAATCTAATGCATTTGACTAATTATAAGAGTTTGGGTTGAATTTGGAGTGTTTAGACAACACTTATACCCATTTTGTCCCAAGGGCTTAAAACAGAAAACAGGCTAAAACAAAATTAATTCGAAGCAGTAAACAGCTTTTTACTGTTCCTAGGGTCAAAATATGTATCAATCCAATGCATTTGACTAATTATAAGAGTTCGGGTTGAATTTGGAGTGTTTAGACAACACTTATACCCATTTTGTCCAAAAACAGGCTTAAAACGAGAAAACAGGCTAAAACCGAGAAAACATTAATTAAGCAGTAAACAGCTTTGTTTGTGTTTCTAGGGTCAAAATGTGTGACAATCCAATGCATTTGACTAATTTTAAGAGTTCGGGATGAATTTGGAGTGTTTAGACAACAATTATACCCATTTTGTCCCAAAGAGGCTAAAACCGAGAAAACATTGATTTAAAGCAGTAAACAGCTTTGTTACTCTTTCTAGGGTCAAAATATGTAACAATCAATGCATTTGACTAATTATAAGAGTTCGGGTTGAATTTGGAGTGTTTAGACAACACTTATACCTATTTTGTTCCAAAACGGGCTTAAAACGAGAAAACAGGCTAAAAAGAAAACATTAATTCGAAGCAGTAAACAGCTTTTACTGTTTCTAGGGTCAAAATATGTATCAATCCAATGCATTTGACTAATTATAAGAGTTCGGGTTGAATTTGGAGTGTTTAGACAACACTTATACCCATTTTGCCCAAAACAGGCTTAAAGCGAGAAAACAGGCTAAAACCGAGAAAACATTAATTCGAAGCAGTAAACAGCTTTGTTTGTTTTTCTAGGGTCAAAATGTGTGACAATCAATGCATTTGACTAATTTTAAGAGTTCGGGATGAATTTGGAGTGTTTAGACAACAATTATACCCATTTTGTCCCAAAGAGGCTAAAAGCAGAAAACATTGATTTAAAGCAGTAAACAGCTTTGTTACTGTTTCTAGGGTCAAAATATGTAACAATCAATGCATTTGACTAATTATAAGAGTTCGGGTTGAATTTGGAGTGTTTAGACAACACTTATACCCATTTTGTTCCAAAAGGCTTAAAACGAGAAAACAGGCTAAAACAGAAAACATTAATTCGAAGCAGTAAACAGCTTTTACTGTTTCTAGGGTCAAATATGTAACAATCCAATGCATTTGACTAATTATAAGAGTTCGGGTTGAATTTGGAGTGTTTAGACAACACTTATACCCATTTTGTTCCAAAACAGGCTTAAAACGAGAAAACAGGCTAAAACCGAGAAAACATTAATTCGAAGCAGTAAACAGCTTTTTTGTGTTTCTAGGGTCAAAATGTGTGACAATCCAATGCATTTGACTAATTGTAAGAGTTCGGGAGGAATTTGGAGTGTTTAGACAACAATTATACCCATTTTGTCCCAAAACAGGCTAAAACCGAGAAAACATTGATTTGAAGCAGTAAACAGCTTTGTTACTGTTCCTAGGGTCAAAATATGTATCAATCCAATGCATTTGACTAATTATAAGAGTTCGGGTTGAATTTGGAGTGTTTAGACAACACTTATACCCATTTTGTCCCAAAACAGGCTTAAAACGAGAAAACAGGCTAAAACCGAGAAAACATTAATTCGAAGCAGTAAACAGCTTTTTTTGTTTTTCTAGGGTCAAAATGTGTGACAATCCAATGCATTTGACTAATTTTAAGAGTTCGGGATGAATTTGGAGTGTTTAGACAACAATTATACCCATTTTGTCCCAAAACAGGCTAAAACCGAGAAAACATTGATTTGAAGCAGTAAACAGCTTTGTTACTGTTCCTAGGGTCAAAATATGTATCAATCCAATGCATTTGACTAATTATAAGAGTTCGGGTTGAATTTGGAGTGTTTAGACAACACTTATACCCATTTTGTCCCAAAACAGGCTTAAAACGAAGAAAACAGGCTAAAACCGAGAAAACATTAATTCGAAGCAGTAAACAGCTTTGTTTGTGTTTCTAGGGTCAAAATGTGTGACAATCCAATGCATTTGACTAATTTTAAGAGTTTGGGATGAATTTGGAGTGTTTAGACAACAATTATACCCATTTTGTCCCGAAACAGGCTAAAACCGAGAAACCATTGATTCGAAGCAGTAAACAGCTTTGTTACTGTTCCTAGGGTCAAAATATGTATCAATCAATGCATTTGACTAATTATAAGAGTTCGGGTTGAATTTGGAGTGTTTAGACAACACTTATACCCATTTTGTCCCAAAACAGGCTTAAAACAAGAAAACAGGCTAAAAGCAGAAAACATTGATTTGAAGCAGTAAACAGCTTTGTTACTGTTCCTAGGGTCAAAATATGTATCAATCAATGCATTTGACTAATTATAAGAGTTTGGGTTGAATTTGGAGTGTTTGACAACACTTATACCCATTTTGTCCCAAAACAGGCTTAAAACAAGAGAAAACAGGCTAAAACCAGTTAAAATTAATTGAAGCTGTAAACAGCTTTTTACTGTTCTAGGGTCAAAATATGTAGCAATCCAATGCATTTGACTAATTATAAGAGTTCGGGTTGAATTTGGAGTGTTTAGACAACACTTATACCCATTTTGCCCAAAAGAGGCTTAAAACGAGAAAACAGGCTAAAACCGGAAAACATTAATTCGAAGCAGTAAACAGCTTTGTTTGTGTTTCTAGGGTCAAAATATGTGACAATCCAATGCATTTGACTAATTTTAAGAGTTCGGGAGGAATTTGGAGTGTTTAGACAACAATTATACCCATTTTGTCCCAAAACAGGCTAAAACCGAGAAAACATTGATTTGAAGCAGTAAACAGCTTTGTTACTGTTTCTAGGGTCAAAATATGTAACAATCTAATGCATTTGACTAATTATAAGAGTTCGGGTTGAATTTGGAGTGTTTAGACAACACTTATACCCATTTTGTCCCAAAACAGGCTTAAAACAAGAAAACAGGTTAAAACCGAGAAAACATTAATTCGAAGCAGTAAACAGCTTTGTTTGTGTTTCTAGGGTCAAAATGTGTGACAATCCAATGCATTTAACTAATTGTAAGAGTTCGGGAGGAATTTGGAGTGTTTAGACAACAATTATACCCATTTTGTCCCAAAACAGGCTAAAACCGAGAAAACATTGATTTGAAGCAGTAAACAGCTTTGTTACTGTTCTAGGGTCAAAATATGTATCAATCTAATGCATTTGACTAATTATAAGAGTTTGGGTTGAATTTGGAGTGTTTGGACAACACTTATACCCATTTTGTCCCAAAGGGCTTAAAACAAGAAAACAGGCTAAAACTGTTAAAACATTAATTCGAAGCAGTAAACAGCTTTTTACTGTTCCTAGGGTCAAAATATGTAGCAATCCAATGCATTTGACTAATTATAAGAGTTCGGGTTGAATTTGGAGTGTTTAGACAACACTTATACCCATTTTGCCGCAAAACAGGCTTAAAACGAGAAAACAGGCTAAAACCGAGAAAACATTAATTCGAAGCAGTAAACAGCTTTGTTTGTTTTTCTAGGGTCAAAATGTGTGACAATCCAATGATTTGACTAATTTTAAGAGTTCGGGAGAATTTGGAGTGTTTAGACAACAATTATACCCATTTTGTCCCAAAACAGGCTAAAACCGAGAAAACATTGATTTAAAGCAGTAAACAGCTTTGTTACTCTTTCTAGGGTCAAAATATGTAACAATCAATGCATTTGACTAATTATAAGAGTTCGGGTTGAATTTGGAGTGTTTAGACAACACTTATACCATTTTGTTCCAAAACGGGCTTAAAACAAGAAAACAGGCTAAAACCAGAAAACATTAATTCGAAGCAGTAAACAGCTTTGTTTGTGTTTCTAGGGTCAAAATGTGTGACAATCAATGCATTTGACTAATTGTAAGAGTTCGGGAGAATTTGGAGTGTTTAGACAACAATTATACCCATTTTGTCCCAAAACAGGCTAAAACAGAAAACATTGATTTGAAGCAGTAAACAGCTTTGTTACTGTTCCTAGGGTCAAAATATGTATCAATCTAATGCATTTGACTAATTATAAGAGTTCGGGTTGAATTTGGAGTGTTTGGACAACACTTATACCCATTTTGTCCCAAAAGGCTTAAAACGAGAAAACAGGCTAAAACCGAGAAAACATTAATTCGAAGCAGTAAACAGCTTTTTTACTGTTCCTAGGGTCAAAATATGTATCAATCCAATGCATTTGACTAATTATAAGAGTTCGGGTTGAATTTGGAGTGTTTAGACAACACTTATACCCATTTTGTCCCAAACAGGCTTAAAACGAGAAAACAGGCTAAAACCGAGAAAACATTAATTCGAAGCAGTAAACAGCTTTGTTTGTTTTCTAGGGTCAAAATGTGTGACAATCCAATGCATTTGACTAATTTTAAGAGTTCGGGATGAATTTGGAGTGTTTAGACAACAATTATACCCATTTTGTCCCAAAGAGGCTAAAAGCAGAAAACATTGATTTAAAGCAGTAAACAGCTTTGTTACTGTTTCTAGGGTCAAAATATGTAACAATCCAATGCATTTGACTAATTATAAGAGTTCGGGTTGAATTTGGAGTGTTTAGACAACACTTATACCCATTTTGTTCCAAAACAGGCTTAAAACGAGAAAACAGGCTAAAACCGAAAAACATTAATTCGAAGCAGTAAACAGCTTTTTACTGTTTCTAGGGTCAAAATATGTAGCAATCAATGCATTTGACTAATTATAAGAGTTCGGGTTGAATTTGGAGTGTTTAGACAACACTTATACCCATTTTGCCAAAACAGGCTTAAAACGAGAAAACAGGCTAAAACGAGAAAACATTAATTCGAAGCAGTAAACAGCTTTGTTTGTTTTTCTAGGGTCAAAATGTGTGACAATCCAATGCATTTGACTAATTTTAAGAGTTCGGGATGAATTTGGAGTGTTTAGACAACACTTATACCCATTTTGTCCCAAAAGAGGCTAAAACAGAAAACATTGATTTAAAGCAGTAAACAGCTTTGTTACTGTTTCTAGGGTCAAAATATGTAACAATCAATGCATTTGACTAATTATAAGAGTTCGGGTTGAATTTGGAGTGTTTAGACAACACTTATACCCATTTTGTCCCAAAACAGGCTTAAAACGAGAAAACAGGCTAAAACCGAGAAAACATTAATTCGAAGCAGTAAACAGCTTTTTACTGTTCCTAGGGTCAAAATATGTAGCAATCAATGCATTTGACTAATTATAAGAGTTCGGGTTGAATTTGGAGTGTTTAGACAACACTTATACCCATTTTGCCCAAAACAGGCTTAAAACGAGAAAACAGGCTAAAACCGAGAAAACATTAATTCGAAGCAGTAAACAGCTTTTTTGTTTTCTAGGGTCAAAATGTGTGACAATCAATGCATTTGACTAATTTTAAGAGTTCGGGAGGAATTTGGAGTGTTTAGACAACAATTATACCCATTTTGTCCCAAAACAGGCTAAAACCGAGAAAACATTGATTTGAAGCAGTAAACAGCTTTGTTACTGTTCCTAGGGTCAAAATATGTATCAATCCAATGCATTTGACTAATTATAAGAGTTCAGGTTGAATTTGGAGTGTTTAGACAACACTTATACCCATTTTGTCCCAAAACGAGGCTTAAAACGAGAAAACAGGCTAAAACCGAGAAAACATTAATTCGAAGCAGTAAACAGCTTTGTTTGTGTTTCTAGGGTCAAAATGTGTGACAATCCAATGCATTTGACTAATTTTAAGAGTTTGGGATGAATTTGGAGTGTTTAGACAACAATTATACCCATTTTGTCCAAAACAGGCTAAAACAGAAAACATTGATTCGAAGCAGTAAACAGCTTTGTTACTGTTCCTAGGGTCAAAATATGTATCAATCTAATGCATTTGACTAATTATAAGAGTTTGGGTTGAATTTGGAGTGTTTAGACAACACTTATACCCATTTTGTCCCAAACGGGCTTAAAACAAGAAAACAGGCTAAAACCGAGAAAACATTGATTTGAAGCAGTAAACAGCTTTGTTACTGTTCCTAGGGTCAAAATATGTATCAATCTAATGCATTTGACTAATTATAAGAGTTTGGGTTGAATTTGGAGTGTTTGGACAACACTTATACCCATTTTGTCCCAAAACAGGCTTAAAACAAGAAAACAGGCTAAAACCAGTTAAAACATTAATTCGAAGCAGTAAACAGCTTTTTACTGTTCTAGGGTCAAAATATGTAACAATCCAATGCATTTGACTAATTATAAGAGTTCGGGTTGAATTTAGAGTGTTTAGACAACACTTATACCTATTTCGTTCCAAAACAGGCTTAAAACGAGAAAACAGGCTAAAACCGAGAAAACATTAATTCGAAGCAGTAAACAGCTTTGTTTGTTTTTCTAGGATCAAAATGTGTGACAATCCAATGAATTTGACTAATTTTAAGAGTTCGGGAGGAATTTGGAGTGTTTAGACAACAATTATACCCATTTTGTCCCAAAACAGGCTAAAACCGAGAAAACATTGATTTAAAGCAGTAAACAGCTTTGTTACTCTTTCTAGGGTCAAAATATGTAACAATCTAATGCATTTGACTAATTATAAGAGTTCGGGTTGAATTTGGAGTGTTTAGACAACACTTATACCTATTTTGTTCCAAAACAGGCTTAAAACAAGAAAACAGGCTAAAACCGAGAAAACATTAATTCGAAGCAGTAAACAGCTTTGTTTGTGTTTCTAGGGTCAAAATGTGTGACAATCCAATGCATTTGACTAATTGTAAGAGTTCGGGAGGAATTTGGAGTGTTTAGACAACAATTATACCCATTTTGTCCCAAAACAGGCTAAAACCGAGAAAACATTGATTTGAAGCAGTAAACAGCTTTGTTACTGTTCCTAGGGTCAAAATATGTATCAATCTAATGCATTTGACTAATTATAAGAGTTTGGGTTGAATTTGGAGTGTTTAGACAACACTTATACCCATTTTGTCCCAAAAAGGGCTTAAAACAAGAAAACAGGCTAAAACTGTTAAAACATTAATTCGAAGCAGTAAACAGCTTTTTTACTGTTCCTAGGGTCAAAATATGTAGCAATCCAATGCATTTGACTAATTATAAGAGTTCGGGTTGAATTTGGAGTGTTTAGACAACACTTATACCCATTTTGCCGCAAAACAGGCTTAAAACGAGAAAACAGGCTAAAACCGAGAAAACATTAATTCGAAGCAGTAAACAGCTTTGTTTGTTTTTCTAGGGTCAAAATGTGTGACAATCCAATGAATTTGACTAATTTTAAGAGTTCGGGATGAATTTGGAGTGTTTAGACAACACTTAAACCCGTTTTATCCCAAAAGAGGCTAAAACCGAGAAAACATTGATTTAAAGCAGTAAACAGCTATGTTACTCTTTCTAGGGTCAAAATATGTAACAATCCAATGCATTTGACTAATTATAAGAGTTCGGGTTGAATTTGGAGTGTTTAGACAACACTTATACCCATTTTGTCCCAAAACAGGCTTAAAACGAGAAAACAGGCTAAAACCGAGAAAACATTAATTCGAAGCAGTAAACAGCTTTGTTACTGTTTCTAGGGTCAAAATATGTAACAATCCAATGCATTTGACTAATTATAAGAGTTCGGGTTGAATTTGGAGTGTTTAGACAACACTTATACCCATTTTGCCCAAAACAGGCTTAAAACGAGAAAACAGGCTAAAACCGAGAAAACATTAATTCGAAGCAGTAAACAGCTTTTTTTGTTTTTCTAGGGTCAAAATGTGTGACAATCCAATGCATTTGACTAATTTTAAGAGTTCGGGATGAATTTGGAGTGTTTAGACAACACTTATACCCATTTTGTCCCAAAAGAGGCTAAGCAGAAAACATTGATTTAAAGCAGTAAACAGCTTTGTTACTGTTTCTAGGGTCAAAATATGTAACAATCCAATGCATTTGACTAATTATAAGAGTTCGGGTTGAATTTGGAGTGTTTAGACAACACTTATACCTATTTTGTTCCAAAACAGGCTTAAAACGAGAAAACAGGCTAAAACCGAGAAAACATTAATTCGAAGCAGTAAACAGCTTTTTACTGTTTCTAGGGTCAAAATATGTAGCAATCCAATGCATTTGACTAATTATAAGAGTTCGGGTTGAATTTGGAGTGTTTAGACAACACTTATACCCATTTTGCCCAAAACAGGCTTAAAACGAAAACAGGCTAAAACCGAGAAAACATTAATTCGAAGCAGTAAACAGCTTTTTTGTTTTTCTAGGGTCAAAATGTGTGACAATCAATGCATTTGACTAATTTTAAGAGTTCGGGAGGAATTTGGAGTGTTTAGACAACAATTATACCCATTTTGTCCCAAAACAGGCTAAAACCGAAGAAAACATTGATTTGAAGCAGTAAACAGCTTTGTTACTGTTCCTAGGGTCAAAATATGTATCAATCCAATGCATTTGACTAATTATAAGAGTTCGATTGAATTTGGAGTGTTTAGACAACACTTATACCCATTTTGAAAACAGGCTTAAAACGAGAAAACAGGCTAAAACCGAGAAAACATTAATTCGAAGCAGTAAACAGCTTTGTTTGTGTTTCTAGGGTCAAAATGTGTGACAATCCAATGCATTTGACTAATTTTAAGAGTTTGGGATGAATTTGGAGTGTTTAGACAACAATTATACCCATTTTGTCCCAAACAGGCTAAAACAGAAAACATTGATTCGAAGCAGTAAACAGCTTTGTTACTGTTCCTAGGGTCAAAATATGTATCAATCTAATGCATTTGACTAATTATAAGAGTTTGGGTTGAATTTGGAGTGTTTGGACAACACTTATACCCATTTTGTCCCAAAACAGGCTTAAAACAAAAACAGGCTAAAACCAGAAAACATTGATTTGAAGCAGTAAACAGCTTTGTTACTGTTCCTAGGGTCAAAATATGTATCAATCAATGCATTTGACTAATTATAAGAGTTTGGGTTGAATTTGGAGTGTTTAGACAACACTTATACCCATTTTGTCCCAAAACAGGCTTAAAACAAGAAAACAGGCTAAAACCGAGAAACATTAATTCGAAGCAGTAAACAGCTTTTTACTGTTCCTAGGGTCAAAATATGTAGCAATCAATGCATTTGACTAATTATAAGAGTTCGGGTTGAATTTGGAGTGTTTAGACAACACTTATACCCATTTTGCCCAAACGGGCTTAAAACGAGAAAACAGGCTAAAACCGAGAAAACATTAATTCGAAGCAGTAAACAGCTTTTTGTTTTTCTAGGGTCAAAATGTGTGACAATCCAATGCATTTGACTAATTTTAAGAGTTCGGGAGGAATTTGGAGTGTTTAGACAACAATTATACCCATTTTGTCCCAAAACAGGCTAAAACCGAGAAAACATTGATTTGAAGCAGTAAACAGCTTTGTTACTGTTCCTAGGGTCAAAATATGTATCAATCAATGCATTTGACTAATTATAAGAGTTCGGGTTGAATTTGGAGTGTTTAGACAACACTTATACCTATTTTGTCCCAAAACAGGCTTAAAACGAGAAAACAGGCTAAAACCGAGAAAACATTAATTCGAAGCAGTAAACAGCTTTGTTTGTGTTTCTAGGGTCAAAATGTGTGACAATCCAATGCATTTGACTAATTTTAAGAGTTTGGGATGAATTTGGAGTGTTTAGACAACAATTATACCCATTTTGTCCCAAAACAGGCTAAAACCGAGAAAACATTGATTTGAAGCAGTAAACAGCTTTGTTACTGTTCCTAGGGTCAAAATATGTATCAATCTAATGCATTTGACTAATTATAAGAGTTCGGGTTGAATTTGGAGTGTTTAGACAACACTTATACCCATTTTGCCCAAAACAGGCTTAAAACGAGAAAACAGGCTAAAACCGAGAAAACATTAATTCGAAGCAGTAAACAGCTTTGTTTGTTTTCTAGGGTCAAAATGTGTGACAATCCAATGCATTTGACTAATTTTAAGAGTTCGGGATGAATTTGGAGTGTTTAGACAACACTTATACCCATTTTGTCCCAAAAAGGCTAAAACCGAGAAAACATTGATTTAAAGCAGTAAACAGCTTTGTTACTCTTTCTAGGGTCAAAATATGTAACAATCCAATGCATTTGACTAATTATAAGAGTTCGGGTTGAATTTGGAGTGTTTAGACAACACTTATACCTATTTTGTTCCAAAACGAGGCTTAAAACGAGAAAACAGGCTAAAACCGAGAAAACATTAATTCGAAGCAGTAAACAGCTTTTTACTGTTTCTAGGGTCAAAATATGTAACAATCCAATGCATTTGACTAATTATAAGAGTTCGGGTTGAATTTGGAGTGTTTAGACAACACTTATACCCATTTTGTCCCAAACAGGCTTAAAACGAGAAAACAGGCTAAAACCGAGAAAACATTAATTCGAAGCAGTAAACAGCTTTTTTGTTTTCTAGGGTCAAAATGTGTGACAATCCAATGCATTTGACTAATTTTAAGAGTTCGGGAGGAATTTGGAGTGTTTAGACAACAATTATACCCATTTTGTCCCAAAACAGGCTAAAACAGAAAAACATTGATTTGAAGCAGTAAACAGCTTTGTTACTGTTCCTAGGGTCAAAATATGTATCAATCCAATGCATTTGACTAATTATAAGAGTTCAGGTTGAATTTGGAGTGTTTAGACAACACTTACCCATTTTGACCCAAAACAGGCTTAAAACGAGAAAACAGGCTAAAACCGAGAAAACATTAATTCGAAGCAGTAAACAGCTTTGTTTGTGTTTCTAGGGTCAAAATGTGTGACAATCCAATGCATTTGACTAATTTTAAGAGTTTGGGATGAATTTGGAGTGTTTAGACAACAATTATACCCATTTTGTCCCAAACAGGCTAAAACCGAGAAAACATTGATTCGAAGCAGTAAACAGCTTTGTTACTGTTCCTAGGGTCAAAATATGTATCAATCTAATGCATTTGACTAATTATAAGAGTTTGGGTTGAATTTGGAGTGTTTAGACAACACTTATACCCATTTTGTCCCAAAACAGGCTTAAAACAAGAAAACAGGCTAAAACCGAGAAAACATTGATTCGAAGCAGTAAACAGCTTTGTTACTGTTTCTAGGGTCAAAATATGTAACAATCCAATGCATTTGACTAATTATAAGAGTTCGGGTTGAATTTGGAGTGTTTAGACAACACTTATACCCATTTTGTCCCAAAACAGGCTTAAAACGAGAAAACAGGCTAAAACCGAGAAAACATTAATTCGAAGCAGTAAACAGCTTTTTACTGTTCCTAGGGTCAAAATATGTAACAATCCAATGCATTTGACTAATTATAAGAGTTCGGGTTGAATTTGGAGTGTTTAGACAACACTTATACCCATTTTGCCCAAACAGGCTTAAAACGAGAAAACAGGCTAAAACCGAGAAAACATTAATTCGAAGCAGTAAACAGCTTTTTTTTTTTCTAGGGTCAAAATGTGTGACAATCCAATGCATTTGACTAATTTTAAGAGTTCGGGAGGAATTTGGAGTGTTTAGACAACAATTATACCCATTTTGTCCCAAAACAGGCTAAAACCGAGAAAACATTGATTTGAAGCAGTAAACAGCTTTGTTACTGTTTCTAGGGTCAAAATATGTATCAATCCAATGCATTTGACTAATTATAAGAGTTCGGGTTGAATTTGGAGTGTTTATACAACACTTATACCCATTTTGTCCCAAAACAGGCTTAAAACGAGAAAACAGGCTAAAACCGAGAAAACATTAATTCGAAGCAGTAAACAGCTTTGTTTGTGTTTCTAGGGTCAAAATGTGTGACAATCCAATGCATTTGACTAATTTTAAGAGTTCGGGATGAATTTGGAGTGTTTAGACAACAATTATACCCATTTTGTCCCAAAACAGGCTAAAACAGAAAACATTGATTTGAAGCAGTAAACAGCTTTGTTACTGTTCCTAGGGTCAAAATATGTATCAATCTAATGCATTTGACTAATTATAAGAGTTTGGGTTGAATTTGGAGTGTTTAGACAACACTTATACCCATTTTGTCCCAAAACGGGCTTAAAACAAGAAAACAGGCTAAAACCGAGAAAACATTAATTTGAAGCAGTAAACAGCTTTGTTACTGTTCTAGGGTCAAAATATGTATCAATCTAATGCATTTGACTAATTATAAGAGTTTGGGTTGAATTTGGAGTGTTTAGACAACACTTATACCCATTTTGTCCCAAAACAGGCTTAAAACAAGAAAACAGGCTAAAACCGAGAAAACATTAATTCGAAGCAGTAAACAGCTTTGTTACTGTTCCTAGGGTCAAAATATGTAGCAATCCAATGCATTTGACTAATTATAAGAGTTCGGGTTGAATTTGGAGTGTTTAGACAACACTTATACCCATTTTGCCAAACAGGCTTAAAACGAGAAAACAGGCTAAAACCGAGAAAACATTAATTCGAAGCAGTAAACAGCTTTTTTGTTTTTCTAGGGTCAAAATGTGTGACAATCCAATGCATTTGACTAATTTTAAGAGTTCGGGAGGAATTTGGAGTGTTTAGACAACAATTATACCCATTTTGTCCCAAAACAGGCTAAAACCGAGAAAACATTGATTTGAAGCAGTAAACAGCTTTGTTACTGTTCCTAGGGTCAAAATATGTATCAATCCAATGCATTTGACTAATTATAAGAGTTCGGGTTGAATTTGGAGTGTTTAGACAACACTTATACCCATTTTGTCCCAAAACAGGCTTAACACGAGAAAACAGGCTAAAACCGAGAAAACATTAATTCGAAGCAGTAAACAGCTTTGTTTGTGTTTCTAGGGTCAAAATGTGTGACAATCCAATGCATTTGACTAATTTTAAGAGTTTGGGATGAATTTGGAGTGTTTAGACAACAATTATACCCATTTTGTCCCAAAACAGGCTAAAACCGAGAAAACATTGATTCGAAGCAGTAAACAGCTTTGTTACTGTTCCTAGGGTCAAAATATGTATCAATCTAATGCATTTGACTAATTATAAGAGTTTGGGTTGAATTTGGAGTGTTTGGACAACACTTATACCCATTTTGTCCCAAAACAGGCTTAAAACAAGAAAACAGGCTAAAACCGAGAAAACATTGATTTGAAGCAGTAAACAGCTTTGTTACTGTTCCTAGGGTCAAAATATGTATCAATCTAATGCATTTGACTAATTATAAGAGTTTGGGTTGAATTTGGAGTGTTTGGACAACACTTATACCCATTTTGTCCCAAAACAGGCTTAAAACAAGAAAACAGGCTAAAACCGAGAAAACATTAATTCGAAGCAGTAAACAGCTTTTTTACTGTTCCTAGGGTCAAAATATGTAGCAATCCAATGCATTTGACTAATTATAAGAGTTCGGGTTGAATTTGGAGTGTTTAGACAACACTTATACCCATTTTGCCCAAAACAGGCTTAAAACGAGAAAACAGGCTAAAACCGAGAAAACATTAATTCGAAGCAGTAAACAGCTTTGTTTGTTTTCTAGGATCAAAATGTGTGACAATCCAATGCATTTGACTAATTTTAAGAGTTCGGGAGGAATTTGGAGTGTTTAGACAACAATTATACCCATTTTGTCCCAAAACAGGCTAAAACGAGAAAACATTGATTTAAAGCAGTAAACAGCTTTGTTACTGTTTCTAGGGTCAAAATATGTAACAATCTAATGCATTTGACTAATTATAAGAGTTCGGGTTGAATTTGGAGTGTTTAGACAACACTTATACCTATTTTGTTCCAAAACAGGCTTAAAACAAGAAAACAGGCTAAAACCAGAAAACATTAATTCGAAGCAGTAAACAGCTTTGTTTGTGTTTCTAGGGTCAAAATGTGTGACAATCCAATGCATTTGACTAATTGTAAGAGTTCGGGAGGAATTTGGAGTGTTTAGACAACAATTATACCCATTTTGTCCCAAAACAGGCTAAAACCGAGAAAACATTGATTTGAAGCAGTAAACAGCTTTGTTACTGTTCCTAGGGTCAAAATATGTATCAATCTAATGCATTTGACTAATTATAAGAGTTTGGGTTGAATTTGGAGTGTTTGGACAACACTTATACCCATTTTGTCCCAAAAAGGCTTAAAACAAGAAAACAGGCTAAAACCGAAAACATTAATTCGAAGCAGTAAACAGCTTTTTACTGTTCCTAGGGTCAAAATATGTAGCAATCCAATGCATTTGACTAATTATAAGAGTTCGGGTTGAATTTGGAGTGTTTAGACAACACTTATACCCATTTTGCCAAAACAGGCTTAAAACGAGAAAACAGGCTAAAACCGAGAAAACATTAATTCGAAGCAGTAAACAGCTTTGTTTGTTTTTCTAGGGTCAAAATGTGTGACAATCCAATGCATTTGACTAATTTTAAGAGTTCGGGATGAATTTGGAGTGTTTAGACAACACTTATACCCATTTTGTCCCAAAAGAAAACCGAGAAAACATTGATTTAAAGCAGTAAACAGCTTTGTTACTGTTTCTAGGGTCAAAATATGTAACAATCCAATGCATTTGACTAATTATAAGAGTTCGGGTTGAATTTGGAGTGTTTAGACAACACTTATACCCATTTTGCCCCAAAACAGGCTTAAAACGAGAAAACAGGCTAAAACCGAGAAAACATTAATTCGAAGCAGTAAACAGCTTTGTTACTGTTTCTAGGGTCAAAATATGTAACAATCCAATGCATTTGACTAATTATAAGAGTTCGGGTTGAATTTGGAGTGTTTAGACAACACTTATACCCATTTTGCCCAAAACAGGCTTAAAACGAGAAAACAGGCTAAAACCGAGAAAACATTAATTCGAAGCAGTAAACAGCTTTGTTTGTTTTCTAGGGTCAAAATGTGTGACAATCCAATGCATTTGACTAATTTTAAGAGTTCGGGATGAATTTGGAGTGTTTAGACAACACTTATACCCATTTTGTCCCAAAAGAGGCTAAAACCAGAAAACATTGATTTAAGCAGTAAACAGCTTTGTTACTGTTTCTAGGGTCAAAATATGTAACAATCAATGCATTTGACTAATTATAAGAGTTCGGGTTGAATTTGGAGTGTTTAGACAACACTTATACCCATTTTGTTCCAAAACGGGCTTAAAACGAGAAAACAGGCTAAAACAGAAAACATTAATTCGAAGCAGTAAACAGCTTTTTACTGTTTCTAGGGTCAAAATATGTAGCAATCCAATGCATTTGACTAATTATAAGAGTTCGGGTTGAATTTGGAGTGTTTAGACAACACTTATACCCATTTTGCCCAAACAGGCTTAAAACGAGAAAACAGGCTAAAACCGAGAAAACATTAATTCGAAGCAGTAAACAGCTTTTTTGTTTTTCTAGGGTCAAAATGTGTGACAATCCAATGCATTTGACTAATTTTAAGAGTTCGGGAGGAATTTGGAGTGTTTAGACAACAATTATACCCATTTTGTCCCAAAACAGGCTAAAACCGAGAAAACATTGATTTGAAGCAGTAAACAGCTTTGTTACTGTTCCTAGGGTCAAAATATGTATCAAATGCATTTGACTAATTATAAGAGTTCAGGTTGAATTTGGAGTGTTTAGACAACACTTACCCATTTTGACCCAAAACAGGCTTAAAACGAGAAAACAGGCTAAAACCGAGAAAACATTAATTCGAAGCAGTAAACAGCTTTGTTTGTGTTTCTAGGGTCAAAATGTGTGACAATCCAATGCATTTGACTAATTTTAAGAGTTTGGGATGAATTTGGAGTGTTTAGACAACAATTATACCCATTTTGTCCCAAAACAGGCTAAAACCGAGAAAACATTGATTCGAAGCAGTAAACAGCTTTGTTACTGTTCCTAGGGTCAAAATATGTATCAATCTAATGCATTTGACTAATTATAAGAGTTTGGGTTGAATTTGGAGTGTTTAGACAACACTTATACCCATTTTGTCCCAAAACAGGCTTAAAACAAGAAAACAGGCTAAAACCGAGAAAACATTGATTTAAAGCAGTAAACAGCTATGTTACTCTTTCTAGGGTCAAAATATGTAACAATCCAATGCATTTGACTAATTATAAGAGTTCGGGTTGAATTTGGAGTGTTTAGACAACACTTATACCTATTTTGTTCCAAAACAGGCTTAAAACGAGAAAACAGGCTAAAACCGAGAAAACATTAATTCGAAGCAGTAAACAGCTTTTTTACTGTTCCTAGGGTCAAAATATGTAGCAATCCAATGCATTTGACTAATTATAAGAGTTCGGGTTGAATTTGGAGTGTTTAGACAACACTTATACCCATTTTGCCGCCAAACAGGCTTAAAACGAGAAAACAGGCTAAAACCGAGAAAACATTAATTCGAAGCAGTAAACAGCTTTTTTGTTTTCTAGGGTCAAAATGTGTGACAATCAATGCATTTGACTAATTTTAAGAGTTCGGGAGGAATTTGGAGTGTTTAGACAACAATTATACCCATTTTGTCCCAAAACAGGCTAAAACCGAGAAAACATTGATTTGAAGCAGTAAACAGCTTTGTTACTGTTTCTAGGGTCAAAATATGTATCAATCCAATGCATTTGACTAATTATAAGAGTTCAGGTTGAATTTGGAGTGTTTAGACAACACTTATACCCATTTTGTCCCAAAACAGGCTTAAAACGAGAAAACAGGCTAAAACCAGAAAACATTAATTCGAAGCAGTAAACAGCTTTGTTTGTGTTTCTAGGGTCAAAATGTGTGACAATCCAATGCATTTGACTAATTTTAAGAGTTTGGGATGAATTTGGAGTGTTTAGACAACAATTATACCCATTTTGTCCGAACAGGCTAAAACCGAGAAAACATTGATTCGAAGCAGTAAACAGCTTTGTTACTGTTCCTAGGGTCAAAATATGTATCAATCTAATGCATTTGACTAATTATAAGAGTTTGGGTTGAATTTGGAGTGTTTGGACAACACTTATACCCATTTTGTCCCAAAACAGGCTTAAAACAAGAAAACAGGCTAAAACCGAGAAAACATTGATTTGAAGCAGTAAACAGCTTTGTTACTGTTCCTAGGGTCAAAATATGTATCAATCTAATGCATTTGACTAATTATAAGAGTTTGGGTTGAATTTGGAGTGTTTAGACAACACTTATACCCATTTTGTCCCAAAACAGGCTTAAAACAAGAAAACAGGCTAAAACCGTTAAAACATTAATTCGAAGCAGTAAACAGCTTTTTTACTGTTCCTAGGGTCAAAATATGTAGCAATCCAATGCATTTGACTAATTATAAGAGTTCGGGTTGAATTTGGAGTGTTTAGACAACACTTATACCCATTTTGCCGCCAAACAGGCTTAAAACGAGAAAACAGGCTAAAACCGAGAAAACATTAATTCGAAGCAGTAAACAGCTTTTTTTTTTTCTAGGGTCAAAATGTGTGACAATCCAATGCATTTGACTAATTTTAAGAGTTCGGGAGGAATTTGGAGTGTTTAGACAACAATTATACCCATTTTGTCCCAAAACAGGCTAAAACCGAAAACATTGATTTGAAGCAGTAAACAGCTTTGTTACTGTTCCTAGGGTCAAAATATGTATCAATCCAATGCATTTGACTAATTATAAGAGTTCGGGTTGAATTTGGAGTGTTTAGACAACACTTATACCCATTTTGACCCAAAACAGGCTTAACGAGAAAACAGGCTAAAACCGAGAAAACATTAATTCGAAGCAGTAAACAGCTTTGTTTGTGTTTCTAGGGTCAAAATGTGTGACAATCCAATGCATTTGACTAATTTTAAGAGTTTGGGATGAATTTGGAGTGTTTAGACAACAATTATACCCATTTTGTCCCGGAACAGGCTAAAACCGAGAAACCATTGATTCGAAGCAGTAAACAGCTTTGTTACTGTTCCTAGGGTCAAAATATGTATCAATCTAATGCATTTGACTAATTATAAGAGTTTGGGTTGAATTTGGAGTGTTTAGACAACACTTATACCCATTTTGTCCCAAAACAGGCTTAAAACAAGAAAACAGGCTAAAACCGAGAAAACATTGATTTGAAGCAGTAAACAGCTTTGTTACTGTTCCTAGGGTCAAAATATGTATCAATCTAATGCATTTGACTAATTATAAGAGTTCGGGTTGAATTTGGAGTGTTTGGACAACACTTATACCCATTTTGTCCCAAAACAGGCTTAAAACAAGAAAACAGGCTAAAACCGTTAAAACATTAATTCGAAGCAGTAAACAGCTTTTTTACTGTTCCTAGGGTCAAAATATGTAGCAATCCAATGCATTTGACTAATTATAAGAGTTCGGGTTGAATTTGGAGTGTTTAGACAACACTTATACCCATTTTGCCGCAAAACAGGCTTAAAACGAGAAAACAGGCTAAAACCGAGAAAACATTAATTCGAAGCAGTAAACAGCTTTGTTTGTTTTTCTAGGATCAAAATGTGTGACAATCCAATGAATTTGACTAATTTTAAGAGTTCGGGAGGAATTTGGAGTGTTTAGACAACAATTATACCCATTTTGTCCCAAAACAGGCTAAAACCGAGAAAACATTCATTTAAAGCAGTAAACAGCTATGTTACTCTTTCTAGGGTCAAAATATGTAACAATCTAATGCATTTGACTAATTATAAGAGTTCGGGTTGAATTTGGAGTGTTTAGACAACACTTATACCTATTTTGTTCCAAAACAGGCTTAAAACAAGAAAACAGGCTAAAACCGAGAAAACATTAATTCGAAGCAGTAAACAGCTTTGTTTGTGTTTCTAGGGTCAAAATGTGTGACAATCCAATGCATTTGACTAATTGTAAGAGTTCGGGAGGAATTTGGAGTGTTTAGACAACAATTATACCCATTTTGTCCCAGAACAGGCTAAAACCGAGAAAACATTGATTCGAAGCAGTAAACAGCTTTGTTACTGTTCCTAGGGTCAAAATATGTATCAATCTAATGCATTTGACTAATTATAAGAGTTTGGGTTGAATTTGGAGTGTTTGGACAACACTTATACCCATTTTGTCCCAAAAGGGCTTAAAACAAGAAAACAGGCTAAAACTGTTAAAACATTAATTCGAAGCAGTAAACAGCTTTTTTACTGTTCCTAGGGTCAAAATATGTAGCAATCCAATGCATTTGACTAATTATAAGAGTTCGGGTTGAATTTGGAGTGTTTAGACAACACTTATACCCATTTTGCCGCAAAACAGGCTTAAAACGAGAAAACAGGCTAAAACCGAGAAAACATTAATTCGAAGCAGTAAACAGCTTTGTTTGTTTTTCTAGGGTCAAAATGTGTGACAATCCAATGCATTTGACTAATTTTAAGAGTTCGGGATGAATTTGGAGTGTTTAGACAACACTTAAACCCGTTTTATCCCAAAAGAGGCTAAAACCGAGAAAACATTGATTTAAAGCAGTAAACAGCTATGTTACTCTTTCTAGGGTCAAAATATGTAACAATCCAATGCATTTGACTAATTATAAGAGTTCGGGTTGAATTTGGAGTGTTTAGACAACACTTATACCCATTTTGTTCCAAAACAGGCTTAAAACGAGAAAACAGGCTAAAACCGAGAAAACATTAATTCGAAGCAGTAAACAGCTTTTTTACTGTTTCTAGGGTCAAAATATGTAGCAATCCAATGCATTTGACTAATTATAAGAGTTCGGGTTGAATTTGGAGTGTTTAGACAACACTTATACCCATTTTGCCGCCAAACAGGCTTAAAACGAGAAAACAGGCTAAAACCGAGAAAACATTAATTCGAAGCAGTAAACAGCTTTTTTGTTTTTCTAGGGTCAAAATGTGTGACAATCCAATGCATTTGACTAATTTTAAGAGTTCGGGAGGAATTTGGAGTGTTTAGACAACAATTATACCCATTTTGTCCCAAAACAGGCTAAAACCGAGAAAACATTGATTTGAAGCAGTAAACAGCTTTGTTACTGTTCCTAGGGTCAAAATATGTATCAATCCAATGCATTTGACTAATTATAAGAGTTCGGGTTGAATTTGGAGTGTTTAGACAACACTTATACCCATTTTGTCCCAAAACAGGCTTAAAACGAGAAAACAGGCTAAAACCGAGAAAACATTAATTCGAAGCAGTAAACAGCTTTGTTTGTGTTTCTAGGGTCAAAATGTGTGACAATCCAATGCATTTGACTAATTTTAAGAGTTTGGGATGAATTTGGAGTGTTTAGACAACAATTATACCCATTTTGTCCCAAAACAGGCTAAAACCGAGAAAACATTGATTTGAAGCAGTAAACAGCTTTGTTACTGTTCCTAGGGTCAAAATATGTATCAATCTAATGCATTTGACTAATTATAAGAGTTTGGGTTGAATTTGGAGTGTTTGGACAACACTTATACCCATTTTGTCCCAAAACAGGCTTAAAACAAGAAAACAGGCTAAAACCGAGAAAACATTGATTTGAAGCAGTAAACAGCTTTGTTACTGTTTCTAGGGTCAAAATATGTAACAATCCAATGCATTTGACTAATTATAAGAGTTCGGGTTGAATTTGGAGTGTTTAGACAACACTTATACCCATTTTGTCCCAAAACAGGCTTAAAACGAGAAAACAGGCTAAAACCGAGAAAACATTAATTCGAAGCAGTAAACAGCTTTTTTACTGTTCCTAGGGTCAAAATATGTATCAATCCAATGCATTTGACTAATTATAAGAGTTCGGGTTGAATTTGGAGTGTTTAGACAACACTTATACCCATTTTGCCCCAAACAGGCTTAAAACGAGAAAACAGGCTAAAACCGAGAAAACATTAATTCGAAGCAGTAAACAGCTTTTTTGTTTTTCTAGGGTCAAAATGTGTGACAATCCAATGCATTTGACTAATTTTAAGAGTTCGGGAGGAATTTGGAGTGTTTAGACAACAATTATACCCATTTTGTCCCAAAACAGGCTAAAACCGAGAAAACATTGATTTGAAGCAGTAAACAGCTTTGTTACTGTTTCTAGGGTCAAAATATGTATCAATCAATGCATTTGACTAATTATAAGAGTTCGGGTTGAATTTGGAGTGTTTAGACAACACTTATACCCATTTTGCCGCAAAACAGGCTTAAAACGAGAAAACAGGCTAAAACCGAGAAAACATTAATTCGAAGCAGTAAACAGCTTTGTTTGTGTTTCTAGGGTCAAAATGTGTGACAATCCAATGCATTTGACTAATTTTAAGAGTTTGGGATGAATTTGGAGTGTTTAGACAACAATTATACCCATTTTGTCCCAAAACAGGCTAAAACCGAGAAAACATTGATTTGAAGCAGTAAACAGCTTTGTTACTGTTCCTAGGGTCAAAATATGTATCAATCTAATGCATTTGACTAATTATAAGAGTTTGGGTTGAATTTGGAGTGTTTGGACAACACTTATACCCATTTTGTCCCAAAACAGGCTTAAAACAAGAAAACAGGCTAAAACCGTTAAAACATTAATTCGAAGCAGTAAACAGCTTTTTTACTGTTCCTAGGGTCAAAATATGTAGCAATCCAATGCATTTGACTAATTATAAGAGTTCGGGTTGAATTTGGAGTGTTTAGACAACACTTATACCCATTTTGTCGCAAAACAGGCTTAAAACGAGAAAACAGGCTAAAACCGAGAAAACATTAATTCGAAGCAGTAAACAGCTTTGTTTGTTTTTCTAGGGTCAAAATGTGTGACAATCCAATGAATTTGACTAATTTTAAGAGTTCGGGATGAATTTGGAGTGTTTAGACAACACTTATACCCATTTTGTCCCAAAAGAGGCTAAAACCGAGAAAACATTGATTTAAAGCAGTAAACAGCTTTGTTACTCTTTCTAGGGTCAAAATATGTAACAATCCAATGCATTTGACTAATTATAAGAGTTCGGGTTGAATTTGGAGTGTTTAGACAACACTTATACCCATTTTGTTCCAAAACAGGCTTAAAACGAGAAAACAGGCTAAAACCGAGAAAACATTAATTCGAAGCAGTAAACAGCTTTTTTACTGTTTCTAGGGTCAAAATATGTAGCAATCCAATGCATTTGACTAATTATAAGAGTTCGGGTTGAATTTGGAGTGTTTAGACAACACTTATACCCATTTTGCCGCAAAACAGGCTTAAAACGAGAAAACAGGCTAAAACAGAAAACATTAATTCGAAGCAGTAAACAGCTTTTTTGTTTTTCTAGGGTCAAAATGTGTGACAATCCAATGCATTTGACTAATTTTAAGAGTTCGGGAGGAATTTGGAGTGTTTAGACAACAATTATACCCATTTTGTCCCAAAACAGGCTAAAACCGAGAAAACATTGATTTGAAGCAGTAAACAGCTTTGTTACTGTTCCTAGGGTCAAAATATGTATCAATCCAATGCATTTGACTAATTATAAGAGTTCGGGTTGAATTTGGAGTGTTTAGACAACACTTATACCCATTTTGTCCCAAAACAGGCTTAAAACGAGAAAACAGGCTAAAACCGAGAAAACATTAATTCGAAGCAGTAAACAGCTTTTTTTGTGTTTCTAGGGTCAAAATGTGTGACAATCCAATGCATTTGACTAATTTTAAGAGTTTGGGATGAATTTGGAGTGTTTAGACAACAATTATACCCATTTTGTCCCAAAACAGGCTAAAACCGAGAAAACATTGATTTGAAGCAGTAAACAGCTTTGTTACTGTTCCTAGGGTCAAAATATGTATCAATCTAATGCATTTGACTAATTATAAGAGTTTGGGTTGAATTTGGAGTGTTTAGACAACACTTATACCCATTTTGTCCCAAAACAGGCTTAAAACAAGAAAACAGGCTAAAACCGAGAAAACATTGATTTAAAGCAGTAAACAGCTTTGTTACTGTTTCTAGGGTCAAAATATGTAACAATCCAATGCATTTGACTAATTATAAGAGTTCGGGTTGAATTTAGAGTGTTTAGACAACACTTATACCTATTTTGTTCCAAAACAGGCTTAAAACGAGAAAACAGGCTAAAACCGAGAAAACATTAATTCGAAGCAGTAAACAGCTTTTTACTGTTCCTAGGGTCAAAATATGTAGCAATCCAATGCATTTGACTAATTATAAGAGTTCGGGTTGAATTTGGAGTGTTTAGACAACACTTATACCCATTTTGCCAAAACAGGCTTAAAACGAGAAAACAGGCTAAAACCGAGAAAACATTAATTCGAAGCAGTAAACAGCTTTTTTGTTTTCTAGGGTCAAAATGTGTGACAATCCAATGCATTTGACTAATTTTAAGAGTTCGGGAGGAATTTGGAGTGTTTAGACAACAATTATACCCATTTTGTCCCAAAACAGGCTAAAACAGAAAACATTGATTTGAAGCAGTAAACAGCTTTGTTACTGTTTCTAGGGTCAAAATATGTATCAATCCAATGCATTTGACTAATTATAAGAGTTCAGGTTGAATTTGGAGTGTTTATACAACACTTATACCCATTTTGACCCAAAACAGGCTTAACACGAGAAAACAGGCTAAAACCGAGAAAACATTAATTCGAAGCAGTAAACAGCTTTGTTTGTGTTTCTAGGGTCAAAATGTGTGACAATCCAATGCATTTGTCTAATTTTAAGAGTTTGGGATGAATTTGGAGTGTTTAGACAACAATTATACCCATTTTGTCCCAAACAGGCTAAAACCGAGAAAACATTGATTCGAAGCAGTAAACAGCTTTGTTACTGTTCCTAGGGTCAAAATATGTATCAATCTAATGCATTTGACTAATTATAAGAGTTTGGGTTGAATTTGGAGTGTTTGGACAACACTTATACCCATTTTGTCCCAAAACAGGCTTAAAACAAGAAAACAGGCTAAAACCGAGAAAACATTGATTTGAAGCAGTAAACAGCTTTGTTACTGTTCCTAGGGTCAAAATATGTATCAATCTAATGCATTTGACTAATTATAAGAGTTTGGGTTGAATTTGGAGTGTTTGGACAACACTTATACCCATTTTGTCCCAAAACAGGCTTAAAACAAGAAAACAGGCTAAAACCGTTAAAACATTAATTCGAAGCAGTAAACAGCTTTTTACTGTTCCTAGGGTCAAAATATGTAGCAATCCAATGCATTTGACTAATTATAAGAGTTCGGGTTGAATTTGGAGTGTTTAGACAACACTTATACCCATTTTGCCGCAAAACAGGCTTAAAACGAGAAAACAGGCTAAAACCGAGAAAACATTAATTCGAAGCAGTAAACAGCTCTTTTTGTTTTTCTAGGGTCAAAATGTGTGACAATCCAATGCATTTGACTAATTTTAAGAGTTCGGGAGGAATTTGGAGTGTTTAGACAACAATTATACCCATTTTGTCCCAAAACAGGCTAAAACCGAGAAAACATTGATTTGAAGCAGTAAACAGCTTTGTTACTGTTCCTAGGGTCAAAATATGTATCAATCAATGCATTTGACTAATTATAAGAGTTCAGATTGAATTTGGAGTGTTTAGACAACACTTATACCCATTTTGCCCCAAAACAGGCTTAAAACGAGAAAACAGGCTAAAACCGAGAAAACATTAATTCGAAGCAGTAAACAGCTTTGTTTGTGTTTCTAGGGTCAAAATGTGTGACAATCCAATGCATTTGTCTAATTTTAAGAGTTTGGGATGAATTTGGAGTGTTTAGACAACAATTATACCCATTTTGTCCCGGAACAGGCTAAAACCGAGAAACCATTGATTCGAAGCAGTAAACAGCTTTGTTACTGTTCCTAGGGTCAAAATATGTATCAATCTAATGCATTTGACTAATTATAAGAGTTTGGGTTGAATTTGGAGTGTTTGGACAACACTTATACCCATTTTGTCCCAAAACAGGCTTAAAACAAGAAAACAGGCTAAAACCGAGAAAACATTGATTTGAAGCAGTAAACAGCTTTGTTACTGTTCCTAGGGTCAAAATATGTATCAATCTAATGCATTTGACTAATTATAAGAGTTTGGGTTGAATTTGGAGTGTTTGGACAACACTTATACCCATTTTGTCCCAAAACAGGCTTAAAACAAGAAAACAGGCTAAAACCGTTAAAACATTAATTCGAAGCAGTAAACAGCTTTTTTACTGTTCCTAGGGTCAAAATATGTAGCAATCCAATGCATTTGACTAATTATAAGAGTTCGGGTTGAATTTGGAGTGTTTAGACAACACTTATACCCATTTTGCCGCAAAACAGGCTTAAAACGAGAAAACAGGCTAAAACCGAGAAAACATTAATTCGAAGCAGTAAACAGCTTTGTTTGTTTTTCTAGGGTCAAAATGTGTGACAATCCAATGCATTTGACTAATTTTAAGAGTTCGGGAGGAATTTGGAGTGTTTAGACAACAATTATACCCATTTTGTCCCAAAACAGGCTAAAACCGAGAAAACATTCATTTAAAGCAGTAAACGGCTATGTTACTCTTTCTAGGGTCAAAATATGTAACAATCTAATGCAATTGACTAATTATAAGAGTTCGGGTTGAATTTGGAGTGTTTAGACAACACTTATACCTATTTTGTTCCAAAACAGGCTTAAAACAAGAAAACAGGCTAAAACCGAGAAAACATTAATTCGAAGCAGTAAACAGCTTTGTTTGTGTTTCTAGGGTCAAAATGTGTGACAATCCAATGCATTTGACTAATTGTAAGAGTTCGGGAGGAATTTGGAGTGTTTAAACAACAATTATACCCATTTTGTCCCAAAACAGGCTAAAACCGAGAAAACATTGATTTGAAGCAGTAAACAGCTTTGTTACTGTTCCTAGGGTCAAAATATGTATCAATCTAATGCATTTGACTAATTATAAGAGTTTGGGTTGAATTTGGAGTGTTTGGACAACACTTATACCCATTTTGTCCCAAAAAGGGCTTAAAACAAGAAAACAGGCTAAAACTGTTAAAACATTAATTCGAAGCAGTAAACAGCTTTTTTACTGTTCCTAGGGTCAAAATATGTAGCAATCCAATGCATTTGACTAATTATAAGAGTTCGGGTTGAATTTGGAGTGTTTAGACAACACTTATACCCATTTTGCCGCAAAACAGGCTTAAAACGAGAAAACAGGCTAAAACCGAGAAAACATTAATTCGAAGCAGTAAACAGCTTTGTTTGTTTTCTAGGGTCAAAATGTGTGACAATCCAATGCATTTGACTAATTTTAAGAGTTCGGGATGAATTTGGAGTGTTTAGACAACACTTAAACCCGTTTTATCCCAAAAGAGGCTGAAACCGAGAAAACATTGATTTAAAGCAGTAAACAGCTATGTTACTCTTTCTAGGGTCAAAATATGTAACAATCCAATGCATTTGACTAATTATAAGAGTTCGGGTTGAATTTAGAGTGTTTAGACAACGCTTATACCTATTTTGTTCCAAAACAGGCTTAAAACGAGAAAACAGGCTAAAACCGAGAAAACATTAATTCGAAGCAGTAAACAGCTTTTTTACTGTTTCTAGGGTCAAAATATGTAGCAATCCAATGCATTTGACTAATTATAAGAGTTCGGGTTGAATTTGGAGTGTTTAGACAACACTTATACCCATTTTGCCGCAAAACAGGCTTAAAACGAGAAAACAGGCTAAAACCGAGAAAACATTAATTCGAAGCAGTAAACAGCTTTGTTTGTTTTTCTAGGGTCAAAATGTGTGACAATCCAATGCATTTGACTAATTTTAAGAGTTCGGGATGAATTTGGAGTGTTTAGACAACACTTATACCCATTTTGTCCCAAAAGAGGCTAAAACCGAGAAAACATTGATTTAAGCAGTAAACAGCTTTGTTACTCTTTCTAGGGTCAAAATATGTAACAATCCAATGCATTTGACTAATTATAAGAGTTCGGGTTGAATTTGGAGTGTTTAGACAACACTTATACCCATTTTGTTCCAAAACGGGCTTAAAACGAGAAAACAGGCTAAAACCGAGAAAACATTAATTCGAAGCAGTAAACAGCTTTTTACTGTTTCTAGGGTCAAAATATGTAGCAATCCAATGCATTTGACTAATTATAAGAGTTCGGGTTGAATTTGGAGTGTTTAGACAACACTTATACCCATTTTGCCCAAACAGGCTTAAAACGAGAAAACAGGCTAAAACCGAGAAAACATTAATTCGAAGCAGTAAACAGCTTTTTTGTTTTTCTAGGGTCAAAATGTGTGACAATCCAATGCATTTGACTAATTTTAAGAGTTCGGGAGGAATTTGGAGTGTTTAGACAACAATTATACCCATTTTGTCCCAAAACAGGCTAAAACCGAGAAAACATTGATTTGAAGCAGTAAACAGCTTTGTTACTGTTCCTAGGGTCAAAATATGTATCAATCCAATGCATTTGACTAATTATAAGAGTTCAGGATTGAATTTGGAGTGTTTAGACAACACTTATACCCATTTTGTCCCAAAACAGGCTTAAAACGAGAAAACAGGCTAAAACCGAGAAAACATTAATTCGAAGCAGTAAACAGCTTTGTTTGTGTTTCTAGGGTCAAAATGTGTGACAATCCAATGCATTTGACTAATTTTAAGAGTTTGGGATGAATTTGGAGTGTTTAGACAACAATTATACCCATTTTGTCCCAAACAGGCTAAAACAGAAAACATTGATTCGAAGCAGTAAACAGCTTTGTTACTGTTCCTAGGGTCAAAATATGTATCAATCCAATGCATTTGACTAATTATAAGAGTTTGGGTTGAATTTGGAGTGTTTAGACAACACTTATACCCATTTTGTCCCAAAACAGGCTTAAAACAAGAAAACAGGCTAAAACAGAAAACATTAATTTGAAGCAGTAAACAGCTTTGTTACTGTTTCTAGGGTCAAAATATGTAACAATCCAATGCATTTGACTAATTATAAGAGTTCGGGTTGAATTTGGAGTGTTTAGACAACACTTATACCCATTTTGTCCCAAAACAGGCTAAAACCGAGAAAACATTAATTCGAAGCAGTAAACAGCTTTGTTACTGTTCCTAGGGTCAAAATATGTAGCAATCCAATGCATTTGACTAATTATAAGAGTTCGGGTTGAATTTGGAGTGTTTAGACAACACTTATACCCATTTTGCCCAAACAGGCTTAAAACGAGAAAACAGGCTAAAACCGAGAAAACATTAATTCGAAGCAGTAAACAGCTTTTTTTTTTCTAGGGTCAAAATGTGTGACAATCCAATGCATTTGACTAATTTTAAGAGTTCGGGAGGAATTTGGAGTGTTTAGACAACAATTATACCCATTTTGTCCCAAAACAGGCTAAAACCGAGAAAACATTGATTTGAAGCAGTAAACAGCTTTGTTACTGTTTCTAGGGTCAAAATATGTATCAATCCAATGCATTTGACTAATTATAAGAGTTCGGGTTGAATTTGGAGTGTTTAGACAACACTTATACCCATTTTGTCCCAAAACAGGCTTAAAACGAGAAAACAGGCTAAAACCGAGAAAACATTAATTCGAAGCAGTAAACAGCTTTGTTTGTGTTTCTAGGGTCAAAATGTGTGACAATCCAATGCATTTGACTAATTTTAAGAGTTTGGGATGAATTTGGAGTGTTTAGACAACAATTATACCCATTTTGTCCCAAAACAGGCTAAAACCGAGAAAACATTGATTTGAAGCAGTAAACAGCTTTGTTACTGTTCCTAGGGTCAAAATATGTATCAATCTAATGCATTTGACTAATTATAAGAGTTTGGGTTGAATTTGGAGTGTTTAGACAACACTTATACCCATTTTGTCCCAAAACAGGCTTAAAACAAGAAAACAGGCTAAAACCGAGAAAACATTGATTTGAAGCAGTAAACAGCTTTGTTACTGTTCCTAGGGTCAAAATATGTAACAATCCAATGCATTTGACTAATTATAAGAGTTCGGGTTGAATTTGGAGTGTTTAGACAACACTTATACCTATTTTGTTCCAAAACAGGCTTAAAACGAGAAAACAGGCTAAAACCGATAAAACATTAATTCGAAGCAGTAAACAGCTTTTTACTGTTCCTAGGGTCAAAATATGTAGCAATCCAATGCATTTGACTAATTATAAGAGTTCGGGTTGAATTTGGAGTGTTTAGACAACACTTATACCCATTTTGCCCAAAACAGGCTTAAAACGAGAAAACAGGCTAAAACCGAGAAAACATTAATTCGAAGCAGTAAACAGCTTTTTTTGTTTCTAGGGTCAAAATGTGTGACAATCCAATGCATTTGACTAATTTTAAGAGTTCGGGAGGAATTTGGAGTGTTTAGACAACAATTATACCCATTTTGTCCCAAAACAGGCTAAAACAGAAAACATTGATTTGAAGCAGTAAACAGCTTTTTTACTGTTCCTAGGGTCAAAATATGTAGCAATCCAATGCATTTGACTAATTATAAGAGTTCGGGTTGAATTTGGAGTGTTTAGACAACACTTATACCCATTTTGCCGCAAAACAGGCTTAAAACGAGAAAACAGGCTAAAACCGAGAAAACATTAATTCGAAGCAGTAAACAGCTTTGTTTGTGTTTCTAGGGTCAAAATGTGTGACAATCCAATGCATTTGACTAATTTTAAGAGTTTGGGATGAATTTGGAGTGTTTAGACAACAATTATACCCATTTTGTCCCGAAACAGGCTAAAACCGAGAAACCATTGATTCGAAGCAGTAAACAGCTTTGTTACTGTTCCTAGGGTCAAAATATGTATCAATCTAATGCATTTGACTAATTATAAGAGTTTGGGTTGAATTTGGAGTGTTTAGACAACACTTATACCCATTTTGTCCCAAAACAGGCTTAAAACAAGAAAACAGGCTAAAACCGAGAAAACATTGATTTGAAGCAGTAAACAGCTTTGTTACTGTTCCTAGGGTCAAAATATGTATCAATCCAATGCATTTGACTAATTATAAGAGTTTGGGTTGAATTTGGAGTGTTTAGACAACACTTATACCCATTTTGTCCCAAAACAGGCTTAAAACAAGAAAACAGGCTAAAACCGATAAAACATTAATTCGAAGCAGTAAACAGCTTTTTTACTGTTCCTAGGGTCAAAATATGTATCAATCCAATGCATTTGACTAATTATAAGAGTTCGGGTTGAATTTGGAGTGTTTAGACAACACTTATACCCATTTTGCCCAAAACAGGCTTAAAACGAGAAAACAGGCTAAAACCGAGAAAACATTAATTCGAAGCAGTAAACAGCTTTGTTTGTTTTTCTAGGGTCAAAATGTGTGACAATCCAATGCATTTGACTAATTTTAAGAGTTCGGGAGGAATTTGGAGTGTTTAGACAACAATTATACCCATTTTGTCCCAAAACAGGCTAAAACCGAGAAAACATTGATTTAAAGCAGTAAACAGCTTTGTTACTGTTTCTAGGGTCAAAATATGTATCAATCCAATGCATTTGACTAATTATAAGAGTTCAGGTTGAATTTGGAGTGTTTAGACAACACTTATACCTATTTTGTTCCAAAACAGGCTTAAAACGAGAAAACAGGCTAAAACCGAGAAAACATTAATTCGAAGCAGTAAACAGCTTTGTTTGTGTTTCTAGGGTCAAAATGTGTGACAATCCAATGCATTTGACTAATTTTAAGAGTTCGGGATGAATTTGGAGTGTTTAGACAACAATTATACCCATTTTGTCCCAAAACAGGCTAAAACCGAGAAAACATTGATTCGAAGCAGTAAACAGCTTTGTTACTGTTCCTAGGGTCAAAATATGTATCAATCTAATGCATTTGACTAATTATAAGAGTTTGGGTTGAATTTGGAGTGTTTGGACAACACTTATACCCATTTTGTCCCAAAACAGGCTTAAAACAAGAAAACAGGCTAAAACCGAGAAAACATTGATTTGAAGCAGTAAACAGCTTTGTTACTGTTCCTAGGGTCAAAATATGTATCAATCCAATGCATTTGACTAATTATAAGAGTTTGGGTTGAATTTGGAGTGTTTAGACAACACTTATACCCATTTTGTCCCAAAACAGGCTTAAAACAAGAAAACAGGCTAAAACCGTTAAAACATTAATTCGAAGCAGTAAACAGCTTTTTTACTGTTCCTAGGGTCAAAATATGTAGCAATCCAATGCATTTGACTAATTATAAGAGTTCGGGTTGAATTTGGAGTGTTTAGACAACACTTATACCCATTTTGTCCCAAAACAGGCTTAAAACGAGAAAACAGGCTAAAACCGAGAAAACATTAATTCGAAGCAGTAAACAGCTTTTTTGTTTTTCTAGGGTCAAAATGTGTGACAATCCAATGCATTTGACTAATTTTAAGAGTTCGGGAGGAATTTGGAGTGTTTAGACAACAATTATACCCATTTTGTCCCAAAACAGGCTAAAACCGAGAAAACATTGATTTGAAGCAGTAAACAGCTTTGTTACTGTTCCTAGGGTCAAAATATGTATCAGTCCAATGCATTTGACTAATTATAAGAGTTCAGATTGAATTTGGAGTGTTTATACAACACGTACACCCATTTTGACCCAAAACAGGCTTAACACGAGAAAACAGGCTAAAACCGAGAAAACATTAATTCGAAGCAGTAAACAGCTTTGTTTGTGTTTCTAGGGTCAAAATGTGTGACAATCCAATGCATTTGACTAATTTTAAGAGTTTGGGATGAATTTGGAGTGTTTAGACAACAATTATACCCATTTTGTCCCGGAACAGGCTAAAACCGAGAAACCATTGATTCGAAGCAGTAAACAGCTTTGTTACTGTTCCTAGGGTCAAAATATGTATCAATCTAATGCATTTGACTAATTATAAGAGTTTGGGTTGAATTTGGAGTGTTTGGACAACACTTATACCCATTTTGTCCCAAAACAGGCTTAAAACAAGAAAACAGGCTAAAACCGAGAAAACATTGATTTGAAGCAGTAAACAGCTTTGTTACTGTTCCTAGGGTCAAAATATGTATCAATCTAATGCATTTGACTAATTATAAGAGTTTGGGTTGAATTTGGAGTGTTTAGACAACACTTATACCCATTTTGTCCCAAAACAGGCTTAAAACAAGAAAACAGGCTAAAACCGAGAAAACATTAATTCGAAGCAGTAAACAGCTTTTTACTGTTTCTAGGGTCAAAATATGTAACAATCCAATGCATTTGACTAATTATAAGAGTTCGGGTTGAATTTGGAGTGTTTAGACAACACTTATACCCATTTTGTCCCAAAACAGGCTTAAAACGAGAAAACAGGCTAAAACCGAGAAAACATTAATTCGAAGCAGTAAACAGCTTTGTTTTTTTTCTAGGGTCAAAATGTGTAACAATCCAATGCATTTGACTAATTTTAAGAGTTCGGGAGGAATTTGGAGTGTTTAGACAACAATTATACCCATTTTGTCCCAAAACAGGCTAAAACCGAGAAAACATTGATTTGAAGCAGTAAACAGCTTTGTTACTGTTTCTAGGGTCAAAATATGTATCAATCCAATGCATTTGACTAATTATAAGAGTTCGGGTTGAATTTGGAGTGTTTAGACAACACTTATACCCATTTTGTCCCAAAACAGGCTTAAAACAAGAAAACAGGCTAAAACCGAGAAAACATTAATTCGAAGCAGTAAACAGCTTTGTTTGTGTTTCTAGGGTCAAAATGTGTGACAATCCAATGCATTTGACTAATTGTAAGAGTTCGGGAGGAATTTGGAGTGTTTAGACAACAATTATACCCATTTTGTCCCAAAACAGGCTAAAACCGAGAAAACATTGATTTGAAGCAGTAAACAGCTTTGTTACTGTTCCTAGGGTCAAAATATGTATCAATCTAATGCATTTGACTAATTATAAGAGTTTGGGTTGAATTTGGAGTGTTTGGACAACACTTATACCCATTTTGTCCCAAAAAGGGCTTAAAACAAGAAAACAGGCTAAAACTGTTAAAACATTAATTCGAAGCAGTAAACAGCTTTTTTACTGTTCCTAGGGTCAAAATATGTAGCAATCCAATGCATTTGACTAATTATAAGAGTTCGGGTTGAATTTGGAGTGTTTAGACAACACTTATACCCATTTTGTCCCAAAACAGGCTTAAAACAAGAAAACAGGCTAAAACCGAGAAAACATTAATTCGAAGCAGTAAACAGCTTTGTTTGTGTTTCTAGGGTCAAAATGTGTGACAATCCAATGCATTTGACTAATTTTAAGAGTTCGGGATGAATTTGGAGTGTTTAGACAACACTTAAACCCGTTTTATCCCAAAAGAGGCTAAAACCGAGAAAACATTGATTTAAAGCAGTAAACAGCTATGTTACTCTTTCTAGGGTCAAAATATGTAACAATCCATTTGACTAATTATAAGAGTTCGGGTTGAATTTGGAGTGTTTAGACAACACTTATACCTATTTTGTTCCAAAACAGGCTTAAAACGAGAAAACAGGCTAAAACCGAGAAAACATTAATTCGAAGCAGTAAACAGCTTTTTTACTGTTTCTAGGGTCAAAATATGTAGCAATCCAATGCATTTGACTAATTATAAGAGTTCGGGTTGAATTTGGAGTGTTTAGACAACACTTATACCCATTTTGCCGCAAAACAGGCTTAAAACGAGAAAACAGGCTAAAACCGAGAAAACATTAATTCGAAGCAGTAAACAGCTTTTTTGTTTTCTAGGGTCAAAATGTGTGACAATCCAATGCATTTGACTAATTTTAAGAGTTCGGGAGGAATTTGGAGTGTTTAGACAACAATTATACCCATTTTGTCCCAAAACAGGCTAAAACCGAGAAAACATTGATTTGAAGCAGTAAACAGCTTTGTTACTGTTCCTAGGGTCAAAATATGTATCAATCCAATGCATTTGACTAATTATAAGAGTTCGGGTTGAATTTGGAGTGTTTAGACAACACTTATACCCATTTTGTCCCAAAACAGGCTTAAAACGAGAAAACAGGCTAAAACCGAGAAAACATTAATTCGAAGCAGTAAACAGCTTTTTTGTGTTTCTAGGGTCAAAATGTGTGACAATCCAATGCATTTGACTAATTTTAAGAGTTTGGGATGAATTTGGAGTGTTTAGACAACAATTATACCCATTTTGTCCCAAAACAGGCTAAAACCGAGAAAACATTGATTTGAAGCAGTAAACAGCTTTGTTACTGTTCCTAGGGTCAAAATATGTATCAATCTAATGCATTTGACTAATTATAAGAGTTTGGGTTGAATTTGGAGTGTTTAGACAACACTTATACCCATTTTGTCCCAAAACAGGCTTAAAACAAGAAAACAGGCTAAAACCGAGAAAACATTAATTCGAAGCAGTAAACAGCTTTTTTACTGTTCCTAGGGTCAAAATATGTATCAATCCAATGCATTTGACTAATTATAAGAGTTTGGGTTGAATTTGGAGTGTTTGGACAACACTTATACCCATTTGTCCCAAAACAGGCTTAAAACAAGAAAACAGGCTAAAACCGAGAAAACATTGATTTGAAGCAGTAAACAGCTTTGTTACTGTTCCTAGGGTCAAAATATGTATCAATCTAATGCATTTGACTAATTATAAGAGTTTGGGTTGAATTTGGAGTGTTTGGACAACACTTATACCCATTTTGTCCCAAAACAGGCTTAAAACAAGAAAACAGGCTAAAACCGTTAAAACATTAATTCGAAGCAGTAAACAGCTTTTTTACTGTTCCTAGGGTCAAAATATGTAGCAATCCAATGCATTTGACTAATTATAAGAGTTCGGGTTGAATTTGGAGTGTTTAGACAACACTTATACCCATTTTGCCAAACGGCTTAAAACGAGAAAACAGGCTAAAACCGAGAAAACATTAATTCGAAGCAGTAAACAGCTTTTTTGTTTTTCTAGGGTCAAAATGTGTGACAATCCAATGCATTTGACTAATTTTAAGAGTTCGGGAGGAATTTGGAGTGTTTAGACAACAATTATACCCATTTTGTCCCAAAACAGGCTAAAACCGAGAAAACATTGATTTGAAGCAGTAAACAGCTTTGTTACTGTTCCTAGGGTCAAAATATGTATCAGTCCAATGCATTTGACTAATTATAAGAGTTCAGATTGAATTTGGAGTGTTTATACAACACTTATACCCATTTTGACCCAAAACAGGCTTAACACGAGAAAACAGGCTAAAACCGAGAAAACATTAATTCGAAGCAGTAAACAGCTTTGTTTGTGTTTCTAGGGTCAAAATGTGTGACAATCCAATGCATTTGTCTAATTTTAAGAGTTTGGGATGAATTTGGAGTGTTTAGACAACAATTATACCCATTTTGTCCCGAACAGGCTAAAACCGAGAAACCATTGATTCGAAGCAGTAAACAGCTTTGTTACTGTTCCTAGGGTCAAAATATGTATCAATCTAATGCATTTGACTAATTATAAGAGTTTGGGTTGAATTTGGAGTGTTTGGACAACACTTATACCCATTTTGTCCCAAAACAGGCTTAAAACAAGAAAACAGGCTAAAACCGAGAAAACATTGATTTGAAGCAGTAAACAGCTTTGTTACTGTTCCTAGGGTCAAAATATGTATCAATCTAATGCATTTGACTAATTATAAGAGTTTGGGTTGAATTTGGAGTGTTTGGACAACACTTATACCCATTTTGTCCCAAAACAGGCTTAAAACAAGAAAACAGGCTAAAACCGTTAAAACATTAATTCGAAGCAGTAAACAGCTTTTTTACTGTTCCTAGGGTCAAAATATGTAGCAATCCAATGCATTTGACTAATTATAAGAGTTCGGGTTGAATTTGGAGTGTTTAGACAACACTTATACCCATTTTGCCGCAAAACAGGCTTAAAACGAGAAAACAGGCTAAAACCGAGAAAACATTAATTCGAAGCAGTAAACAGCTTTGTTTGTTTTTCTAGGATCAAAATGTGTGACAATCCAATGCATTTGACTAATTTTAAGAGTTCGGGAGGAATTTGGAGTGTTTAGACAACAATTATACCCATTTTGTCCCAAAACAGGCTAAAACCGAGAAAACATTCATTTAAAGCAGTAAACAGCTTTGTTACTCTTTCTAGGGTCAAAATATGTATCAGTCCAATGCAATTGACTAATTATAAGAGTTCAGATTGAATTTGGAGTGTTTATACAACACTTATACCTATTTTGTTCCAAAACAGGCTTAAAACAAGAAAACAGGCTAAAACCGAGAAAACATTAATTCGAAGCGGTAAACAGCTTAGTTTGTGTTTCTAGGGTCAGAATGTGTGACAATCCAATGCATTTGACTAATTGTAAGAGTTCGGGAGGAATTTGGAGTGTTTAGACAACAATTATACCCATTTTGTCCCAAAACAGGCTAAAACCGAGAAAACATTGATTTGAAGCAGTAAACAGCTTTGTTACTGTTCCTAGGGTCAAAATATGTATCAATCTAATGCATTTGACTAATTATAAGAGTTTGGGTTGAATTTGGAGTGTTTGGACAACACTTATACCCATTTTGTCCCAAAAAGGGCTTAAAACAAGAAAACAGGCTAAAACTGTTAAAACATTAATTCGAAGCAGTAAACAGCTTTTTTACTGTTCCTAGGGTCAAAATATGTAGCAATCCAATGCATTTGACTAATTATAAGAGTTCGGGTTGAATTTGGAGTGTTTAGACAACACTTATACCCATTTTGTCCCAAAACAGGCTTAAAACAAGAAAACAGGCTAAAACCGAGAAAACATTAATTCGAAGCAGTAAACAGCTTTGTTTGTTTTTCTAGGGTCAAAATGTGTGACAATCCAATGAATTTGACTAATTTTAAGAGTTCGGGATGAATTTGGAGTGTTTAGACAACACTTAAACCCGTTTTATCCCAAAAGAGGCTAAAACCGAGAAAACATTGATTTAAAGCAGTAAACAGCTATGTTACTCTTTCTAGGGTCAAAATATGTAACAATCCAATGCATTTGACTAATTATAAGAGTTCGGGTTGAATTTAGAGTGTTTAGACAACGCTTATACCTATTTTGTTCCAAAACAGGCTTAAAACGAGAAAACAGGCTAAAACCGAGAAAACATTAATTCGAAGCAGTAAACAGCTTTTTTACTGTTTCTAGGGTCAAAATATGTAGCAATCCAATGCATTTGACTAATTATAAGAGTTCGGGTTGAATTTGGAGTGTTTAGACAACACTTATACCCATTTTGCCGCAAAACAGGCTTAAAACGAGAAAACAGGCTAAAACCGAGAAAACATTAATTCGAAGCAGTAAACAGCTTTTTTTGTTTTTCTAGGGTCAAAATGTGTGACAATCCAATGCATTTGACTAATTTTAAAAGTTCGGGAGGAATTTGGAGTGTTTAGACAACAATTATACCCATTTTGTCCGAAAACAGGCTAAAACCGAGAAAACATTGATTTGAAGCAGTAAACAGCTTTGTTACTGTTCCTAGGGTCAAAATATGTATCAATCAATGCATTTGACTAATTATAAGAGTTCAGGTTGAATTTGGAGTGTTTATACAACACTTACCCATTTTGACCCAAAACAGGCTTAACACGAGAAAACAGGCTAAAACCGAGAAAACATTAATTCGAAGCAGTAAACAGCTTTTTTGTGTTTCTAGGGTCAAAATGTGTGACAATCCAATGCATTTGACTAATTTTAAGAGTTTGGGATGAATTTGGAGTGTTTAGACAACAATTATACCCATTTTGTCCCGAAACAGGCTAAAACCGAGAAACCATTGATTCGAAGCAGTAAACAGCTTTGTTACTGTTCCTAGGGTCAAAATATGTATCAATCTAATGCATTTGACTAATTATAAGAGTTTGGGTTGAATTTGGAGTGTTTGGACAACACTTATACCCATTTTGTCCCAAAACAGGCTTAAAACAAGAAAACAGGCTAAAACCGAGAAAACATTAATTCGAAGCAGTAAACAGCTTTTTTACTGTTCCTAGGGTCAAAATATGTATCAATCTAATGCATTTGACTAATTATAAGAGTTTGGGTTGAATTTGGAGTGTTTGGACAACACTTATACCCATTTGTCCCAAAACAGGCTTAAAACAAGAAAACAGGCTAAAACCGAGAAAACATTGATTTGAAGCAGTAAACAGCTTTGTTACTGTTCCTAGGGTCAAAATATGTATCAATCCAATGCATTTGACTAATTATAAGAGTTTGGGTTGAATTTGGAGTGTTTGGACAACACTTATACCCATTTTGTCCCAAAACAGGCTTAAAACAAGAAAACAGGCTAAAACCGTTAAAACATTAATTCGAAGCAGTAAACAGCTTTTTTACTGTTCCTAGGGTCAAAATATGTAGCAATCCAATGCATTTGACTAATTATAAGAGTTCGGGTTGAATTTGGAGTGTTTAGACAACACTTATACCCATTTTGCCCAAAACAGGCTTAAAACGAGAAAACAGGCTAAAACCGAGAAAACATTAATTCGAAGCAGTAAACAGCTTTGTTTGTTTTCTAGGGTCAAAATGTGTGACAATCCAATGCATTTGACTAATTTTAAGAGTTCGGGAGGAATTTGGAGTGTTTAGACAACAATTATACCCATTTTGTCCCAAAACAGGCTAAAACCGAGAAAACATTGATTTGAAGCAGTAAACAGCTTTGTTACTGTTCCTAGGGTCAAAATATGTATCAATCTAATGCATTTGACTAATTATAAGAGTTTGGGTTGAATTTGGAGTGTTTAGACAACACTTATACCCATTTTGTCCCAAAACAGGCTTAAAACAAGAAAACAGGCTAAAACCGAGAAAACATTAATTCGAAGCAGTAAACAGCTTTGTTTGTTTTCTAGGGTCAAAATGTGTGACAATCCAATGCATTTGACTAATTGTAAGAGTTCGGGAGGAATTTGGAGTGTTTAGACAACAATTATACCCATTTTGTCCCAAAACAGGCTAAAACCGAGAAAACATTGATTTAAAGCAGTAAACAGCTTTGTTACTGTTTCTAGGGTCAAAATATGTAACAATCTAATGCATTTGACTAATTATAAGAGTTCGGGTTGAATTTGGAGTGTTTAGACAACACTTATACCCATTTTGTCCCAAAACAGGCTTAAAACAAGAAAACAGGCTAAAACCGAGAAAACATTAATTTGAAGCAGTAAACAGCTTTGTTTGTGTTTCTAGGGTCAAAATGTGTGACAATCCAATGCATTTGACTAATTTTAAGAGTTTGGGATGAATTTGGAGTGTTTAGACAACAATTATACCCATTTTGTCCCAAAACAGGCTAAAACCAAGAAAACATTGATTCAAAGCAGTAAACAGCTTTGTTACTGTTTCTAGGGTCAAAATATGTAACAATCCAATGCATTTGACTAATTATAAGAGTTCGGGTTGAATTTGGAGTGTTTAGACAACACTTATACCCATTTTGTCCCAAAACAGGCTTAAAACGAGAAAACAGGCTAAAACCGAGAAAACATTAATTCGAAGCAGTAAACAGCTTTGTTTGTGTTTCTAGGGTCAAAATGTGTGACAATCCAATGCATTTGACTAATTTTAAGAGTTTGGGATGAATTTGGAGTGTTTAGACAACAATTATACCCATTTTGTCCCGAAACAGGCTAAAACCGAGAAAACATTGATTCGAAGCAGTAAACAGCTTTGTTACTGTTTCTAGGGTCAAAATATGTAACAATCTAATGCATTTGACTAATTATAAGAGTTCGGGTTGAATTTGGAGTGTTTAGACAACACTTATACCTATTTTGTTCCAAAACAGGCTTAAAACGAGAAAACAGGCTAAAACCGAGAAAACATTAATTCGAAGCAGTAAACAGCTTTGTTTGTGTTTCTAGGGTCAAAATGTGTGACAATCCAATGCATTTGACTAATTGTAAGAGTTCGGGAGGAATTTGGAGTGTTTAGACAACAATTATACCCATTTTGTCCCAAAACAGGCTAAAACCGAGAAAACATTGATTTGAAGCAGTAAACAGCTTTGTTACTGTTCCTAGGGTCAAAATATGTATCAATCTAATGCATTTGACTAATTATAAGAGTTTGGGTTGAATTTGGAGTGTTTGGACAACACTTATACCCATTTTGTCCCAAAACAGGCTTAAAACAAGAAAACAGGCTAAAACCGAGAAAACATTAATTCGAAGCAGTAAACAGCTTTTTACTGTTCTAGGGTCAAAATATGTAGCAATCCAATGCATTTGACTAATTATAAGAGTTCGGGTTGAATTTGGAGTGTTTAGACAACACTTATACCCATTTTGTCCCAAAACAGGCTTAAAACGAGAAAACAGGCTAAAACCGAGAAAACATTAATTCGAAGCAGTAAACAGCTTTGTTTGTTTTTCTAGGGTCAAAATGTGTGACAATCCAATGCATTTGACTAATTTTAAGAGTTCGGGATGAATTTGGAGTGTTTAGACAACAATTATACCCATTTTGTCCCAAAACAGGCTAAAACCGAGAAAACATTCATTTAAAGCAGTAAACGGCTATGTTACTCTTTCTAGGGTCAAAATATGTAACAATCTAATGCAATTGACTAATTATAAGAGTTCGGGTTGAATTGGGAGTGTTTAGACAACACTTATACCTATTTTGTTCCAAAACAGGCTTAAAACAAGAAAACAGGCTAAAACCGAGAAAACATTAATTCGAAGCAGTAAACAGCTTTTTTACTGTTCCTAGGGTCAAAATATGTAGCAATCCAATGCATTTGACTAATTATAAGAGTTCGGGTTGAATTTGGAGTGTTTAGACAACACTTATACCCATTTTGCCGCAAACAGGCTTAAAACGAGAAAACAGGCTAAAACCGAGAAAACATTAATTCGAAGCAGTAAACAGCTTTTTTTGTTTTTCTAGGGTCAAAATGTGTGACAATCCAATGCATTTGACTAATTTTAAAAGTTCGGGAGGAATTTGGAGTGTTTAGACAACAATTATACCCATTTTGTCCGAAAACAGGCTAAAACCGAGAAAACATTGATTTGAAGCAGTAAACAGCTTTGTTACTGTTTCTAGGGTCAAAATATGTATCAGTCCAATGCATTTGACTAATTATAAGAGTTCAGATTGAATTTGGAGTGTTTATACAACACGTACACCCATTTTGACCCAAAACAGGCTTAACACGAGAAAACAGGCTAAAACCGAGAAAACATTAATTCGAAGCAGTAAACAGCTTTGTTTGTGTTTCTAGGGTCAAAATGTGTGACAATCCAATGCATTTGTCTAATTTTAAGAGTTTGGGATGAATTTGGAGTGTTTAGACAACAATTATACCCATTTTGTCCCGGAACAGGCTAAAACCGAGAAACCATTGATTCGAAGCAGTAAACAGCTTTGTTACTGTTCCTAGGGTCAAAATATGTATCAATCTAATGCATTTGACTAATTATAAGAGTTTGGGTTGAATTTGGAGTGTTTGGACAACACTTATACCCATTTTGTCCCAAAACAGGCTTAAAACAAGAAAACAGGCTAAAACCGAGAAAACATTGATTTGAAGCAGTAAACAGCTTTGTTACTGTTCCTAGGGTCAAAATATGTATCAATCTAATGCATTTGACTAATTATAAGAGTTTGGGTTGAATTTGGAGTGTTTGGACAACACTTATACCCATTTTGTCCCAAAACAGGCTTAAAACAAGAAAACAGGCTAAAACCGTTAAAACATTAATTCGAAGCAGTAAACAGCTTTTTACTGTTCCTAGGGTCAAAATATGTAGCAATCCAATGCATTTGACTAATTATAAGAGTTCGGGTTGAATTTGGAGTGTTTAGACAACACTTATACCCATTTTGCCGCAAAACAGGCTTAAAACGAGAAAACAGGCTAAAACCGAGAAAACATTAATTCGAAGCAGTAAACAGCTTTTTTGTTTTTCTAGGGTCAAAATGTGTGACAATCCAATGCATTTGACTAATTTTAAGAGTTCGGGAGGAATTTGGAGTGTTTAGACAACAATTATACCCATTTTGTCCCAAAACAGGCTAAAACCGAGAAAACATTGATTTGAAGCAGTAAACAGCTTTGTTACTGTTCCTAGGGTCAAAATATGTATCAATCCAATGCATTTGACTAATTATAAGAGTTCGGGTTGAATTTGGAGTGTTTAGACAACACTTATACCCATTTTGCCCCAAAACAGGCTTAAAACGAGAAAACAGGCTAAAACCGAGAAAACATTAATTCGAAGCAGTAAACAGCTTTGTTTGTGTTTCTAGGGTCAAAATGTGTGACAATCCAATGCATTTGACTAATTTTAAGAGTTTGGGATGAATTTGGAGTGTTTAGACAACAATTATACCCATTTTGTCCCAAAACAGGCTAAAACCGAGAAAACATTGATTCGAAGCAGTAAACAGCTTTGTTACTGTTCCTAGGGTCAAAATATGTATCAATCTAATGCATTTGACTAATTATAAGAGTTTGGGTTGAATTTGGAGTGTTTGGACAACACTTATACCCATTTTGTCCCAAAACAGGCTTAAAACAAGAAAACAGGCTAAAACCGAGAAAACATTGATTTGAAGCAGTAAACAGCTTTGTTACTGTTCCTAGGGTCAAAATATGTATCAATCCAATGCATTTGACTAATTATAAGAGTTCGGGTTGAATTTGGAGTGTTTAGACAACACTTATACCCATTTTGCCCAAAACAGGCTTAAAACGAGAAAACAGGCTAAAACCGAGAAAACATTAATTCGAAGCAGTAAACAGCTTTTTTTGTTTTTCTAGGGTCAAAATGTGTGACAATCCAATGCATTTGACTAATTTTAAGAGTTCGGGAGGAATTTGGAGTGTTTAGACAACAATTATACCCATTTTGTCCGAAAACAGGCTAAAACCGAGAAAACATTGATTTGAAGCAGTAAACAGCTTTGTTACTGTTCCTAGGGTCAAAATATGTATCAATCCATTTGACTAATTATAAGAGTTCAGGTTGAATTTGGAGTGTTTAGACAACACTTATACCCATTTTGTCCCAAAACAGGCTTAAAACGAGAAAACAGGCTAAAACCGAGAAAACATTAATTCGAAGCAGTAAACAGCTTTGTTTGTGTTTCTAGGGTCAAAATGTGTGACAATCCAATGCATTTGACTAATTTTAAGAGTTCGGGAGGAATTTGGAGTGTTTAGACAACAATTATACCCATTTTGTCCCAACAGGCTAAAACCGAGAAAACATTGATTTGAAGCAGTAAACAGCTTTGTTACTGTTCCTAGGGTCAAAATATGTATCAATCTAATGCATTTGACTAATTATAAGAGTTTGGGTTGAATTTGGAGTGTTTAGACAACACTTATACCCATTTTGTCCCAAAACAGGCTTAAAACAAGAAAACAGGCTAAAACCGAGAAAACATTGATTTGAAGCAGTAAACAGCTTTGTTACTGTTCCTAGGGTCAAAATATGTATCAATCTAATGCATTTGACTAATTATAAGAGTTTGGGTTGAATTTGGAGTGTTTAGACAACACTTATACCCATTTTGTCCCAAAACAGGCTTAAAACAAGAAAACAGGCTAAAACCGTTAAAACATTAATTCGAAGCAGTAAACAGCTTTTTTACTGTTCCTAGGGTCAAAATATGTAGCAATCCAATGCATTTGACTAATTATAAGAGTTCGGGTTGAATTTGGAGTGTTTAGACAACACTTATACCGAGAAAACAGGCTTAAAACGAGAAAACAGGCTAAAACCGAGAAAACATTAATTCGAAGCAGTAAACAGCTTTGTTTGTTTTTCTAGGGTCAAAATGTGTGACAATCCAATGCATTTGACTAATTTTAAGAGTTCGGGAGGAATTTGGAGTGTTTAGACAACAATTATACCCATTTTGTCCCAAAACAGGCTAAAACCGAGAAAACATTGATTTAAAGCAGTAAACAGCTTTGTTACTGTTTCTAGGGTCAAAATATGTATCAATCTAATGCATTTGACTAATTATAAGAGTTCGGGTTGAATTTGGAGTGTTTAGACAACACTTATACCCATTTTGTCCCAAAACAGGCTTAAAACAAGAAAACAGGCTAAAACCGAGAAAACATTAATTCGAAGCAGTAAACAGCTTTGTTTGTGTTTCTAGGGTCAAAATGTGTGACAATCCAATGCATTTGACTAATTGTAAGAGTTCGGGAGGAATTTGGAGTGTTTAGACAACAATTATACCCATTTTGTCCCAAACAGGCTAAAACCGAGAAAACATTGATTCGAAGCAGTAAACAGCTTTGTTACTGTTCCTAGGGTCAAAATATGTATCAATCTAATGCATTTGACTAATTATAAGAGTTTGGGTTGAATTTGGAGTGTTTAGACAACACTTATACCCATTTTGTCCCAAAACAGGCTTAAAACAAGAAAACAGGCTAAAACCGAGAAAACATTGATTTGAAGCAGTAAACAGCTTTGTTACTGTTCTAGGGTCAAAATATGTATCAATCCAATGCATTTGACTAATTATAAGAGTTTGGGTTGAATTTGGAGTGTTTAGACAACACTTATACCCATTTTGTCCCAAAACAGGCTTAAAACAAGAAAACAGGCTAAAACCGAAAAACATTAATTCGAAGCAGTAAACAGCTTTTTACTGTTCCTAGGGTCAAAATATGTAGCAATCCAATGCATTTGACTAATTATAAGAGTTCGGGTTGAATTTGGAGTGTTTAGACAACACTTATACCCATTTTGCCCAAAACGAGGCTTAAAACGAGAAAACAGGCTAAAACCGAGAAAACATTAATTCGAAGCAGTAAACAGCTTTGTTTGTTTTTCTAGGGTCAAAATGTGTGACAATCCAATGCATTTGACTAATTTTAAGAGTTCGGGAGGAATTTGGAGTGTTTAGACAACAATTATACCCATTTTGTCCCAAAACAGGCTAAAACCGAGAAAACATTGATTTGAAGCAGTAAACAGCTTTGTTACTGTTCCTAGGGTCAAAATATGTATCAATCCAATGCATTTGACTAATTATAAGAGTTCGGGTTGAATTTGGAGTGTTTAGACAACACTTATACCCATTTTGCCGCAAAACAGGCTTAAAACGAGAAAACAGGCTAAAACCGAGAAAACATTAATTCGAAGCAGTAAACAGCTTTGTTTGTGTTTCTAGGGTCAAAATGTGTGACAATCCAATGCATTTGACTAATTTTAAGAGTTTGGGATGAATTTGGAGTGTTTAGACAACAATTATACCCATTTTGTCCCAAACAGGCTAAAACCGAGAAAACATTGATTCGAAGCAGTAAACAGCTTTGTTACTGTTCCTAGGGTCAAAATATGTATCAATCTAATGCATTTGACTAATTATAAGAGTTTGGGTTGAATTTGGAGTGTTTGGACAACACTTATACCCATTTTGTCCCAAAACAGGCTTAAAACAAGAAAACAGGCTAAAACCGAGAAAACATTGATTTGAAGCAGTAAACAGCTTTGTTACTGTTCCTAGGGTCAAAATATGTATCAATCTAATGCATTTGACTAATTATAAGAGTTTGGGTTGAATTTGGAGTGTTTGGACAACACTTATACCCATTTTGTCCCAAAACAGGCTTAAAACAAGAAAACAGGCTAAAACCGTTAAAACATTAATTCGAAGCAGTAAACAGCTTTTTTACTGTTCCTAGGGTCAAAATATGTAGCAATCCAATGCATTTGACTAATTATAAGAGTTCGGGTTGAATTTGGAGTGTTTAGACAACACTTATACCCATTTTGCCGCCAAACAGGCTTAAAACGAGAAAACAGGCTAAAACCGAGAAAACATTAATTCGAAGCAGTAAACAGCTTTTTTGTTTTCTAGGGTCAAAATGTGTGACAATCCAATGCATTTGACTAATTTTAAGAGTTCGGGAGGAATTTGGAGTGTTTAGACAACAATTATACCCATTTTGTCCCAAAACAGGCTAAAACCGAGAAAACATTGATTTGAAGCAGTAAACAGCTTTGTTACTGTTCCTAGGGTCAAAATATGTATCAGTCCAATGCATTTGACTAATTATAAGAGTTCAGATTGAATTTGGAGTGTTTATACAACACGTACACCCATTTTGACCCAAAACAGGCTTAACACGAGAAAACAGGCTAAAACCGAGAAAACATTAATTCGAAGCAGTAAACAGCTTTGTTTGTGTTTCTAGGGTCAAAATGTGTGACAATCCAATGCATTTGTCTAATTTTAAGAGTTTGGGATGAATTTGGAGTGTTTAGACAACAATTATACCCATTTTGTCCCGAAACAGGCTAAAACCGAGAAACCATTGATTCGAAGCAGTAAACAGCTTTGTTACTGTTCCTAGGGTCAAAATATGTATCAATCTAATGCATTTGACTAATTATAAGAGTTTGGGTTGAATTTGGAGTGTTTGGACAACACTTATACCCATTTTGTCCCAAAACAGGCTTAAAACAAGAAAACAGGCTAAAACCGAGAAAACATTGATTTGAAGCAGTAAACAGCTTTGTTACTGTTCCTAGGGTCAAAATATGTATCAATCTAATGCATTTGACTAATTATAAGAGTTTGGGTTGAATTTGGAGTGTTTGGACAACACTTATACCCATTTTGTCCCAAAACAGGCTTAAAACAAGAAAACAGGCTAAAACCGTTAAAACATTAATTCGAAGCAGTAAACAGCTTTTTTACTGTTCCTAGGGTCAAAATATGTAGCAATCCAATGCATTTGACTAATTATAAGAGTTCGGGTTGAATTTGGAGTGTTTAGACAACACTTATACCCATTTTGCCGCAAAACAGGCTTAAAACGAGAAAACAGGCTAAAACCGAGAAAACATTAATTCGAAGCAGTAAACAGCTTTGTTTGTTTTTCTAGGGTCAAAATGTGTGACAATCCAATGCATTTGACTAATTTTAAGAGTTCGGGAGGAATTTGGAGTGTTTAGACAACAATTATACCCATTTTGTCCCAAAACAGGCTAAAACCGAGAAAACATTCATTTAAAGCAGTAAACAGCTTTGTTACTCTTTCTAGGGTCAAAATATGTATCAATCCAATGCATTTGACTAATTATAAGAGTTCGGGTTGAATTTGGAGTGTTTAGACAACACTTATACCTATTTTGTTCCAAAACAGGCTTAAAACAAGAAAACAGGCTAAAACCGAGAAAACATTAATTCGAAGCAGTAAACAGCTTTGTTTGTGTTTCTAGGGTCAGAATGTGTGACAATCCAATGCATTTGACTAATTGTAAGAGTTCGGGAGGAATTTGGAGTGTTTAAACAACAATTATACCCATTTTGTCCCAAAACAGGCTAAAACCGAGAAAACATTGATTTGAAGCAGTAAACAGCTTTGTTACTGTTCCTAGGGTCAAAATATGTATCAATCTAATGCATTTGACTAATTATAAGAGTTTGGGTTGAATTTGGAGTGTTTGGACAACACTTATACCCATTTTGTCCCAAAAAGGGCTTAAAACAAGAAAACAGGCTAAAACTGTTAAAACATTAATTCGAAGCAGTAAACAGCTTTTTTACTGTTCCTAGGGTCAAAATATGTAGCAATCCAATGCATTTGACTAATTATAAGAGTTCGGGTTGAATTTGGAGTGTTTAGACAACACTTATACCCATTTTGTCCCAAAACAGGCTTAAAACAAGAAAACAGGCTAAAACCGAGAAAACATTAATTCGAAGCAGTAAACAGCTTTGTTTGTTTTTCTAGGGTCAAAATGTGTGACAATCCAATGCATTTGACTAATTTTAAGAGTTCGGGATGAATTTGGAGTGTTTAGACAACACTTAAACCCGTTTTATCCCAAAAGAGGCTAAAACCGAGAAAACATTGATTTAAAGCAGTAAACAGCTATGTTACTCTTTCTAGGGTCAAAATATGTAACAATCCAATGCATTTGACTAATTATAAGAGTTCGGGTTGAATTTGGAGTGTTTAGACAACACTTATACCTATTTTGTTCCAAAACAGGCTTAAAACGAGAAAACAGGCTAAAACCGAGAAAACATTAATTCGAAGCAGTAAACAGCTTTTTACTGTTTCTAGGGTCAAAATATGTAGCAATCCAATGCATTTGACTAATTATAAGAGTTCGGGTTGAATTTGGAGTGTTTAGACAACACTTATACCCATTTTGCCGCAAAACAGGCTTAAAACGAGAAAACAGGCTAAAACCGAGAAAACATTAATTCGAAGCAGTAAACAGCTTTTTTGTTTTCTAGGGTCAAAATGTGTGACAATCCAATGCATTTGACTAATTTTAAGAGTTCGGGAGGAATTTGGAGTGTTTAGACAACAATTATACCCATTTTGTCCCAAAACAGGCTAAAACCGAGAAAACATTGATTTGAAGCAGTAAACAGCTTTGTTACTGTTCCTAGGGTCAAAATATGTATCAATCCAATGCATTTGACTAATTATAAGAGTTCAGGTTGAATTTGGAGTGTTTAGACAACACTTATACCCATTTTGACCCAAAACAGGCTTAAAACGAGAAAACAGGCTAAAACCGAGAAAACATTAATTCGAAGCAGTAAACAGCTTTTTTGTGTTTCTAGGGTCAAAATGTGTGACAATCCAATGCATTTGACTAATTTTAAGAGTTTGGGATGAATTTGGAGTGTTTAGACAACAATTATACCCATTTTGTCCCGAAACAGGCTAAAACCGAGAAAACATTGATTCGAAGCAGTAAACAGCTTTGTTACTGTTCCTAGGGTCAAAATATGTATCAATCTAATGCATTTGACTAATTATAAGAGTTTGGGTTGAATTTGGAGTGTTTAGACAACACTTATACCCATTTTGTCCCAAAACAGGCTTAAAACAAGAAAACAGGCTAAAACCGAGAAAACATTAATTCGAAGCAGTAAACAGCTTTTTTACTGTTCCTAGGGTCAAAATATGTATCAATCTAATGCATTTGACTAATTATAAGAGTTTGGGTTGAATTTGGAGTGTTTAGACAACACTTATACCCATTTTGTCCCAAAACAGGCTTAAAACAAGAAAACAGGCTAAAACCGAGAAAACATTGATTTGAAGCAGTAAACAGCTTTGTTACTGTTCCTAGGGTCAAAATATGTATCAATCTAATGCATTTGACTAATTATAAGAGTTTGGGTTGAATTTGGAGTGTTTAGACAACACTTATACCCATTTTGTCCCAAAACAGGCTTAAAACAAGAAAACAGGCTAAAACCGTTAAAACATTAATTCGAAGCAGTAAACAGCTTTTTTACTGTTCCTAGGGTCAAAATATGTAGCAATCCAATGCATTTGACTAATTATAAGAGTTCGGGTTGAATTTGGAGTGTTTAGACAACACTTATACCCATTTTGCCCAAAACAGGCTTAAAACGAGAAAACAGGCTAAAACCGAGAAAACATTAATTCGAAGCAGTAAACAGCTTTGTTTGTTTTTCTAGGGTCAAAATGTGTGACAATCCAATGCATTTGACTAATTTTAAGAGTTCGGGAGGAATTTGGAGTGTTTAGACAACAATTATACCCATTTTGTCCCAAAACAGGCTAAAACCGAGAAAACATTGATTTGAAGCAGTAAACAGCTTTGTTACTGTTCCTAGGGTCAAAATATGTATCAATCTAATGCATTTGACTAATTATAAGAGTTCGGGTTGAATTTGGAGTGTTTAGACAACACTTATACCCATTTTGTCCCAAAACAGGCTTAAAACAAGAAAACAGGCTAAAACCGAGAAAACATTAATTCGAAGCAGTAAACAGCTTTGTTTGTTTTCTAGGGTCAAAATGTGTGACAATCCAATGCATTTGACTAATTTTAAGAGTTCGGGAGGAATTTGGAGTGTTTAGACAACAATTATACCCATTTTGTCCCAAAACAGGCTAAAACCGAGAAAACATTGATTTAAAGCAGTAAACAGCTTTGTTACTGTTTCTAGGGTCAAAATATGTAACAATCTAATGCATTTGACTAATTATAAGAGTTCGGGTTGAATTTGGAGTGTTTAGACAACACTTATACCCATTTTGTCCCAAAACAGGCTTAAAACAAGAAAACAGGCTAAAACCGAGAAAACATTAATTTGAAGCAGTAAACAGCTTTGTTTGTGTTTCTAGGGTCAAAATGTGTGACAATCCAATGCATTTGACTAATTTTAAGAGTTTGGGATGAATTTGGAGTGTTTAGACAACAATTATACCCATTTTGTCCCAAAACAGGCTAAAACCGAGAAAACATTGATTCAAAGCAGTAAACAGCTTTGTTACTGTTTCTAGGGTCAAAATATGTAACAATCCAATGCATTTGACTAATTATAAGAGTTCGGGTTGAATTTGGAGTGTTTAGACAACACTTATACCCATTTTGTCCCAAAACAGGCTTAAAACGAGAAAACAGGCTAAAACCGAGAAAACATTAATTCGAAGCAGTAAACAGCTTTGTTTGTGTTTCTAGGGTCAAAATGTGTGACAATCCAATGCATTTGACTAATTTTAAGAGTTCGGGATGAATTTGGAGTGTTTAGACAACAATTATACCCATTTTGTCCCAAAACAGGCTAAAACCGAGAAAACATTGATTGAAGCAGTAAACAGCTTTGTTACTGTTTCTAGGGTCAAAATATGTAACAATCCAATGCATTTGACTAATTATAAGAGTTCGGGTTGAATTTGGAGTGTTTAGACAACACTTATACCCATTTTGTTCCAAAACAGGCTTAAAACGAGAAAACAGGCTAAAACCGAGAAAACATTAATTCGAAGCAGTAAACAGCTTTGTTTGTGTTTCTAGGGTCAAAATGTGTGACAATCCAATGCATTTGACTAATTGTAAGAGTTCGGGAGGAATTTGGAGTGTTTAGACAACAATTATACCCATTTTGTCCCAAAACAGGCTAAAACCGAGAAAACATTGATTTGAAGCAGTAAACAGCTTTGTTACTGTTCCTAGGGTCAAAATATGTATCAATCTAATGCATTTGACTAATTATAAGAGTTTGGGTTGAATTTGGAGTGTTTAGACAACACTTATACCCATTTTGTCCCAAAACAGGCTTAAAACAAGAAAACAGGCTAAAACCGTTAAAACATTAATTCGAAGCAGTAAACAGCTTTTTTACTGTTCCTAGGGTCAAAATATGTAGCAATCCAATGCATTTGACTAATTATAAGAGTTCGGGTTGAATTTGGAGTGTTTAGACAACACTTATACCCATTTTGCCCAAAACAGGCTTAAAACGAGAAAACAGGCTAAAACCGAGAAAACATTAATTCGAAGCAGTAAACAGCTTTGTTTGTTTTTCTAGGGTCAAAATGTGTGACAATCCAATGCATTTGACTAATTTTAAGAGTTCGGGATGAATTTGGAGTGTTTAGACAACAATTATACCCATTTTGTCCCAAAACAGGCTAAAACCGAGAAAACATTGATTTAAAGCAGTAAACAGCTTTGTTACTCTTTCTAGGGTCAAAATATGTAACAATCCAATGCATTTGACTAATTATAAGAGTTCGGGTTGAATTTGGAGTGTTTAGACAACACTTATACCCATTTTGTCCCAAAACAGGCTTAAAACAAGAAAACAGGCTAAAACCGAGAAAACATTAATTCGAAGCAGTAAACAGCTTTTTACTGTTCCTAGGGTCAAAATATGTAGCAATCCAATGCATTTGACTAATTATAAGAGTTCGGGTTGAATTTGGAGTGTTTAGACAACACTTATACCCATTTTGCCCCAAACAGGCTTAAAACGAGAAAACAGGCTAAAACCGAGAAAACATTAATTCGAAGCAGTAAACAGCTTTTTTGTTTTCTAGGGTCAAAATGTGTGACAATCCAATGCATTTGACTAATTTTAAAAGTTCGGGAGGAATTTGGAGTGTTTAGACAACAATTATACCCATTTTGTCCGAAAACAGGCTAAAACCGAGAAAACATTGATTTGAAGCAGTAAACAGCTTTGTTACTGTTTCTAGGGTCAAAATATGTATCAGTCAATGCATTTGACTAATTATAAGAGTTCAGGTTGAATTTGGAGTGTTTAGACAACACTTACACCCATTTTGACCCAAAACAGGCTTAACACGAGAAAACAGGCTAAAACCGAGAAAACATTAATTCGAAGCAGTAAACAGCTTTGTTTGTGTTTCTAGGGTCAAAATGTGTGACAATCCAATGCATTTGACTAATTTTAAGAGTTTGGGATGAATTTGGAGTGTTTAGACAACAATTATACCCATTTTGTCCCGGAACAGGCTAAAACCGAGAAACCATTGATTCGAAGCAGTAAACAGCTTTGTTACTGTTCCTAGGGTCAAAATATGTATCAATCTAATGCATTTGACTAATTATAAGAGTTTGGGTTGAATTTGGAGTGTTTGGACAACACTTATACCCATTTTGTCCCAAAACAGGCTTAAAACAAGAAAACAGGCTAAAACCGAGAAAACATTGATTTGAAGCAGTAAACAGCTTTGTTACTGTTCCTAGGGTCAAAATATGTATCAATCTAATGCATTTGACTAATTATAAGAGTTTGGGTTGAATTTGGAGTGTTTAGACAACACTTATACCCATTTTGTCCCAAAACAGGCTTAAAACAAGAAAACAGGCTAAAACCGTTAAAACATTAATTCGAAGCAGTAAACAGCTTTTTTACTGTTCCTAGGGTCAAAATATGTAGCAATCCAATGCATTTGACTAATTATAAGAGTTCGGGTTGAATTTGGAGTGTTTAGACAACACTTATACCCATTTTGCCGCCAAACAGGCTTAAAACGAGAAAACAGGCTAAAACCGAGAAAACATTAATTCGAAGCAGTAAACAGCTTTTTTGTTTTTCTAGGGTCAAAATGTGTGACAATCCAATGCATTTGACTAATTTTAAGAGTTCGGGAGGAATTTGGAGTGTTTAGACAACAATTATACCCATTTTGTCCCAAAACAGGCTAAAACCGAGAAAACATTGATTTGAAGCAGTAAACAGCTTTGTTACTGTTCCTAGGGTCAAAATATGTATCAATCCAATGCATTTGACTAATTATAAGAGTTCAGATTGAATTTGGAGTGTTTATACAACACGTACACCCATTTTGACCCAAAACAGGCTTAACACGAGAAAACAGGCTAAAACCGAGAAAACATTAATTCGAAGCAGTAAACAGCTTTGTTTGTGTTTCTAGGGTCAAAATGTGTGACAATCCAATGCATTTGTCTAATTTTAAGAGTTTGGGATGAATTTGGAGTGTTTAGACAACAATTATACCCATTTTGTCCCGAAACAGGCTAAAACCGAGAAACCATTGATTCGAAGCAGTAAACAGCTTTGTTACTGTTCCTAGGGTCAAAATATGTATCAATCTAATGCATTTGACTAATTATAAGAGTTTGGGTTGAATTTGGAGTGTTTGGACAACACTTATACCCATTTTGTCCCAAAACAGGCTTAAAACAAGAAAACAGGCTAAAACCGAGAAAACATTGATTTGAAGCAGTAAACAGCTTTGTTACTGTTCCTAGGGTCAAAATATGTATCAATCTAATGCATTTGACTAATTATAAGAGTTTGGGTTGAATTTGGAGTGTTTGGACAACACTTATACCCATTTTGTCCCAAAACAGGCTTAAAACAAGAAAACAGGCTAAAACCGTTAAAACATTAATTCGAAGCAGTAAACAGCTTTTTACTGTTCCTAGGGTCAAAATATGTAGCAATCCAATGCATTTGACTAATTATAAGAGTTCGGGTTGAATTTGGAGTGTTTAGACAACACTTATACCCATTTTGCCCAAAACAGGCTTAAAACGAGAAAACAGGCTAAAACCGAGAAAACATTAATTCGAAGCAGTAAACAGCTTTGTTTGTTTTCTAGGGTCAAAATGTGTGACAATCCAATGCATTTGACTAATTTTAAGAGTTCGGGAGGAATTTGGAGTGTTTAGACAACAATTATACCCATTTTGTCCCAAAACAGGCTAAAACCGAGAAAACATTGATTTAAAGCAGTAAACAGCTTTGTTACTGTTTCTAGGGTCAAAATATGTATCAATCAATGCATTTGACTAATTATAAGAGTTCGGGTTGAATTTGGAGTGTTTAGACAACACTTATACCCATTTTGTTCCAAAACGGGCTTAAAACAAGAAAACAGGCTAAAACCGAGAAAACATTAATTCGAAGCAGTAAACAGCTTTGTTTGTGTTTCTAGGGTCAAAATGTGTGACAATCCAATGCATTTGACTAATTGTAAGAGTTCGGGAGGAATTTGGAGTGTTTAGACAACAATTATACCCATTTTGTCCCAAAACAGGCTAAAACCGAGAAAACATTGATTTGAAGCAGTAAACAGCTTTGTTACTGTTCCTAGGGTCAAAATATGTATCAATCTAATGCATTTGACTAATTATAAGAGTTTGGGTTGAATTTGGAGTGTTTGGACAACACTTATACCCATTTTGTCCCAAAAGGGCTTAAAACAAGAAAACAGGCTAAAACTGTTAAAACATTAATTCGAAGCAGTAAACAGCTTTTTTACTGTTCCTAGGGTCAAAATATGTAGCAATCCAATGCATTTGACTAATTATAAGAGTTCGGGTTGAATTTGGAGTGTTTAGACAACACTTATACCCATTTTGTCCCAAAACAGGCTTAAAACAAGAAAACAGGCTAAAACCGAGAAAACATTAATTCGAAGCAGTAAACAGCTTTGTTTGTGTTTCTAGGGTCAAAATGTGTGACAATCCAATGCATTTGACTAATTTTAAGAGTTCGGGATGAATTTGGAGTGTTTAGACAACACTTATACCCATTTTGTCCCAAAAGGGCTAAAACCGAGAAAACATTGATTTAAAGCAGTAAACAGCTATGTTACTCTTTCTAGGGTCAAAATATGTAACAATCCAATGCATTTGACTAATTATAAGAGTTCGGGTTGAATTTGGAGTGTTTAGACAACACTTATACCTATTTTGTTCCAAAACAGGCTTAAAACGAGAAAACAGGCTAAAACCGAGAAAACATTAATTCGAAGCAGTAAACAGCTTTTTTACTGTTTCTAGGGTCAAAATATGTAGCAATCCAATGCATTTGACTAATTATAAGAGTTCGGGTTGAATTTGGAGTGTTTAGACAACACTTATACCCATTTTGTCCAAAAACAGGCTTAAAACGAGAAAACAGGCTAAAACCGAGAAAACATTAATTCGAAGCAGTAAACAGCTTTTTTGTTTTCTAGGGTCAAAATGTGTGACAATCCAATGCATTTGACTAATTTTAAGAGTTCGGGAGGAATTTGGAGTGTTTAGACAACAATTATACCCATTTTGTCCCAAAACAGGCTAAAACCGAGAAAACATTGATTTGAAGCAGTAAACAGCTTTGTTACTGTTCCTAGGGTCAAAATATGTATCAATCCAATGCATTTGACTAATTATAAGAGTTCAGGTTGAATTTGGAGTGTTTATACAACACTTATACCCATTTTGACCCAAAACAGGCTTAACACGAGAAAACAGGCTAAAACCGAGAAAACATTAATTCGAAGCAGTAAACAGCTTTGTTTGTGTTTCTAGGGTCAAAATGTGTGACAATCCAATGCATTTGACTAATTTTAAGAGTTTGGGATGAATTTGGAGTGTTTAGACAACAATTATACCCATTTTGTCCCGGAACAGGCTAAAACCGAGAAACCATTGATTCGAAGCAGTAAACAGCTTTGTTACTGTTCCTAGGGTCAAAATATGTATCAATCTAATGCATTTGACTAATTATAAGAGTTTGGGTTGAATTTGGAGTGTTTGGACAACACTTATACCCATTTTGTCCCAAAACAGGCTTAAAACAAGAAAACAGGCTAAAACCGAGAAAACATTAATTCGAAGCAGTAAACAGCTTTGTTACTGTTCCTAGGGTCAAAATATGTATCAATCCAATGCATTTGACTAATTATAAGAGTTCGGGTTGAATTTGGAGTGTTTAGACAACACTTATACCCATTTTGTCCCAAAACAGGCTTAAAACGAGAAAACAGGCTAAAACCGAGAAAACATTAATTCGAAGCAGTAAACAGCTTTGTTACTGTTTCTAGGGTCAAAATATGTAGCAATCCAATGCATTTGACTAATTATAAGAGTTCGGGTTGAATTTGGAGTGTTTAGACAACACTTATACCCATTTTGTCCCAAAACAGGCTTAAAACGAGAAAACAGGCTAAAACCGAGAAAACATTAATTCGAAGCAGTAAACAGCTTTGTTTGTTTTTCTAGGGTCAAAATGTGTGACAATCCAATGCATTTGACTAATTTTAAGAGTTCGGGAGGAATTTGGAGTGTTTAGACAACAATTATACCCATTTTGTCCCAAAACAGGCTAAAACCGAGAAAACATTGATTTAAAGCAGTAAACAGCTATGTTACTCTTTCTAGGGTCAAAATATGTAACAATCCAATGCATTTGACTAATTATAAGAGTTCGGGTTGAATTTGGAGTGTTTAGACAACACTTATACCCATTTTGTTCCAAAACAGGCTTAAAACAAGAAAACAGGCTAAAACCGAGAAAACATTAATTCGAAGCAGTAAACAGCTTTGTTTGTGTTTCTAGGGTCAAAATGTGTGACAATCCAATGCATTTGACTAATTGTAAGAGTTCGGGAGGAATTTGGAGTGTTTAGACAACAATTATACCCATTTTGTCCCAAAACAGGCTAAAACCGAGAAAACATTGATTTGAAGCAGTAAACAGCTTTGTTACTGTTCCTAGGGTCAAAATATGTATCAATCTAATGCATTTGACTAATTATAAGAGTTTGGGTTGAATTTGGAGTGTTTGGACAACACTTATACCCATTTTGTCCCAAAAGGGCTTAAAACAAGAAAACAGGCTAAAACTGTTAAAACATTAATTCGAAGCAGTAAACAGCTTTTTACTGTTCCTAGGGTCAAAATATGTAGCAATCCAATGCATTTGACTAATTATAAGAGTTCGGGTTGAAATTGGAGTGTTTAGACAACACTTATACCCATTTTGTCCCAAAACAGGCTTAAAACAAGAAAACAGGCTAAAACCGAGAAAACATTAATTCGAAGCAGTAAACAGCTTTGTTTGTTTTTCTAGGGTCAAAATGTGTGACAATCCAATGCATTTGACTAATTTTAAGAGTTCGGGATGAATTTGGAGTGTTTAGACAACACTTAAACCCGTTTTATCCCAAAAGAGGCTAAAACCGAGAAAACATTGATTTAAAGCAGTAAACAGCTATGTTACTCTTTCTAGGGTCAAAATATGTAACAATCCAATGCATTTGACTAATTATAAGAGTTCGGGTTGAATTTGGAGTGTTTAGACAACACTTATACCTATTTTGTTCCAAAACGGGCTTAAAACAGAAAACAGGCTAAAACCGAGAAAACATTAATTCGAAGCAGTAAACAGCTTTTTACTGTTTCTAGGGTCAAAATATGTAGCAATCCAATGCATTTGACTAATTATAAGAGTTCGGGTTGAATTTGGAGTGTTTAGACAACACTTATACCCATTTTGCCGCAAAACAGGCTTAAAACGAGAAAACAGGCTAAAACCGAGAAAACATTAATTCGAAGCAGTAAACAGCTTTTTTTGTTTTTCTAGGGTCAAAATGTGTGACAATCCAATGCATTTGACTAATTTTAAGAGTTCGGGAGGAATTTGGAGTGTTTAGACAACAATTATACCCATTTTGTCCCAAAACAGGCTAAAACCGAGAAAACATTGATTTGAAGCAGTAAACAGCTTTGTTACTGTTCCTAGGGTCAAAATATGTATCAATCCAATGCATTTGACTAATTATAAGAGTTCAGGTTGAATTTGGAGTGTTTAGACAACACTTATACCCATTTTGACCCAAAACGGCTTAAAACGAGAAAACAGGCTAAAACCGAGAAAACATTAATTCGAAGCAGTAAACAGCTTTTTTGTGTTTCTAGGGTCAAAATGTGTGACAATCCAATGCATTTGACTAATTTTAAGAGTTTGGGATGAATTTGGAGTGTTTAGACAACAATTATACCCATTTTGTCCCAAACAGGCTAAAACCGAGAAAACATTGATTCGAAGCAGTAAACAGCTTTGTTACTGTTCCTAGGGTCAAAATATGTATCAATCTAATGCATTTGACTAATTATAAGAGTTCGGGTTGAATTTGGAGTGTTTAGACAACACTTATACCCATTTTGTCCCAAAACAGGCTTAAAACGAGAAAACAGGCTAAAACCGAGAAAACATTAATTCGAAGCAGTAAACAGCTTTGTTTACTGTTCCTAGGGTCAAAATATGTATCAATCCAATGCATTTGACTAATTATAAGAGTTTGGGTTGAATTTGGAGTGTTTAGACAACACTTATACCCATTTTGTCCCAAAACAGGCTTAAAACAAGAAAACAGGCTAAAACCGAGAAAACATTGATTTGAAGCAGTAAACAGCTTTGTTACTGTTCCTAGGGTCAAAATATGTATCAATCTAATGCATTTGACTAATTATAAGAGTTTGGGTTGAATTTGGAGTGTTTAGACAACACTTATACCCATTTTGTCCCAAAACAGGCTTAAAACAAGAAAACAGGCTAAAACCGTTAAAACATTAATTCGAAGCAGTAAACAGCTTTTTACTGTTCCTAGGGTCAAAATATGTAGCAATCCAATGCATTTGACTAATTATAAGAGTTCGGGTTGAATTTGGAGTGTTTAGACAACACTTATACCCATTTTGCCCAAAACAGGCTTAAAACGAGAAAACAGGCTAAAACAGAAAACATTAATTCGAAGCAGTAAACAGCTTTGTTTGTTTTCTAGGGTCAAAATGTGTGACAATCCAATGCATTTGACTAATTTTAAGAGTTCGGGATGAATTTGGAGTGTTTAGACAACAATTATACCCATTTTGTCCCAAAACAGGCTAAAACCGAGAAAACATTGATTTAAAGCAGTAAACAGCTTTGTTACTGTTTCTAGGGTCAAAATATGTAACAATCTAATGCATTTGACTAATTATAAGAGTTCGGGTTGAATTTGGAGTGTTTAGACAACACTTATACCCATTTTGTTCCAAAACGGCTTAAAACAAGAAAACAGGCTAAAACCGAGAAAACATTAATTCGAAGCAGTAAACAGCTTTGTTTGTGTTTCTAGGGTCAAAATGTGTGACAATCCAATGCATTTGACTAATTATAAGAGTTCGGGAGGAATTTGGAGTGTTTAGACAACAATTATACCCATTTTGTCCCAAAACAGGCTAAAAGAAAACATTGATTTGAAGCAGTAAACAGCTTTGTTACTGTTCCTAGGGTCAAAATATGTATCAATCTAATGCATTTGACTAATTATAAGAGTTTGGGTTGAATTTGGAGTGTTTGGACAACACTTATACCCATTTTGTCCCAAAACGAGGCTTAAAACAAGAAAACAGGCTAAAACCGTTAAAACATTAATTCGAAGCAGTAAACAGCTTTTTACTGTTCCTAGGGTCAAAATATGTAGCAATCCAATGCATTTGACTAATTATAAGAGTTCGGGTTGAATTTGGAGTGTTTAGACAACACTTATACCCATTTTGCCCAAACGAGGCTTAAAAGAGAAAACAGGCTAAAACCGAGAAAACATTAATTCGAAGCAGTAAACAGCTTTTTTGTTTTTCTAGGGTCAAAATGTGTGACAATCCAATGCATTTGACTAATTTTAAGAGTTCGGGAGGAATTTGGAGTGTTTAGACAACAATTATACCCATTTTGTCCCAAAACAGGCTAAAACCGAGAAAACATTGATTTGAAGCAGTAAACAGCTTTGTTACTGTTCCTAGGGTCAAAATATGTATCAATCAATGCATTTGACTAATTATAAGAGTTCGGGTTGAATTTGGAGTGTTTAGACAACACTTATACCCATTTTGACCCAAAACGGGCTTAAAACGAGAAAACAGGCTAAAACCGAGAAAACATTAATTCGAAGCAGTAAACAGCTTTGTTTGTGTTTCTAGGGTCAAAATGTGTGACAATCCAATGCATTTGACTAATTTTAAGAGTTCGGGATGAATTTGGAGTGTTTAGACAACAATTATACCCATTTTGTCCCAAACAGGCTAAAACCGAAAACATTGATTCGAAGCAGTAAACAGCTTTGTTACTGTTTCTAGGGTCAAAATATGTATCAATCTAATGCATTTGACTAATTATAAGAGTTTGGGTTGAATTTGGAGTGTTTAGACAACACTTATACCCATTTTGTCCCAAAACAGGCTTAAAACAAGAAAACAGGCTAAAACCGAGAAAACATTGATTTGAAGCAGTAAACAGCTTTGTTACTGTTCCTAGGGTCAAAATATGTATCAATCTAATGCATTTGACTAATTATAAGAGTTTGGGTTGAATTTGGAGTGTTTGGACAACACTTATACCCATTTTGTCCCAAAACAGGCTTAAAACAAGAAAACAGGCTAAAACCGAGAAAACATTAATTCGAAGCAGTAAACAGCTTTTTTACTGTTCCTAGGGTCAAAATATGTAGCAATCCAATGCATTTGACTAATTATAAGAGTTCGGGTTGAATTTGGAGTGTTTAGACAACACTTATACCCATTTTGCCCAAAACAGGCTTAAAACGAGAAAACAGGCTAAAACCGAGAAAACATTAATTCGAAGCAGTAAACAGCTTTGTTTGTTTTCTAGGGTCAAAATGTGTGACAATCCAATGCATTTGACTAATTTTAAGAGTTCGGGAGGAATTTGGAGTGTTTAGACAACAATTATACCCATTTTGTCCCAAAACAGGCTAAAACCGAGAAAACATTGATTTGAAGCAGTAAACAGCTTTGTTACTGTTCCTAGGGTCAAAATATGTATCAATCAATGCATTTGACTAATTATAAGAGTTCAGGTTGAATTTGGAGTGTTTAGACAACACTTATACCCATTTTGACCCAAAACGAGGCTTAAAACGAGAAAACAGGCTAAAACAGAAAACATTAATTCGAAGCAGTAAACAGCTTTTTTGTGTTTCTAGGGTCAAAATGTGTGACAATCCAATGCATTTGACTAATTTTAAGAGTTCGGGATGAATTTGGAGTGTTTAGACAACAATTATACCCATTTTGTCCCAACAGGCTAAAACCAGAAAACATTGATTTGAAGCAGTAAACAGCTTTGTTACTGTTCCTAGGGTCAAAATATGTATCAATCCAATGCATTTGACTAATTATAAGAGTTCGGGTTGAATTTGGAGTGTTTAGACAACACTTATACCCATTTTGTCCCAAAACAGGCTTAAAACGAGAAAACAGGCTAAAACCAGAAAACATTAATTCGAAGCAGTAAACAGCTTTGTTTGTGTTTCTAGGGTCAAAATGTGTGACAATCCAATGCATTTGACTAATTTTAAGAGTTTGGGATGAATTTGGAGTGTTTAGACAACAATTATACCCATTTTGTCCCAAAACAGGCTAAAACCAAGAAAACATTGATTCGAAGCAGTAAACAGCTTTGTTACTGTTTCTAGGGTCAAAATATGTAACAATCCAATGCATTTGACTAATTATAAGAGTTCGGGTTGAATTTGGAGTGTTTAGACAACACTTATACCCATTTTGTTCCAAAACGGGCTTAAAACGAGAAAACAGGCTAAAACCGAGAAAACATTAATTCGAAGCAGTAAACAGCTTTTAGTGTTTCTAGGGTCAAAATGTGTGACAATCCAATGCATTTGACTAATTTTAAGAGTTTGGGATGAATTTGGAGTGTTTAGACAACAATTATACCCATTTTGTCCCAAAACAGGCTAAAACCGAGAAAACATTGATTCGAAGCAGTAAACAGCTTTGTTACTGTTCCTAGGGTCAAAATATGTATCAATCCAATGCATTTGACTAATTATAAGAGTTCGGGTTGAATTTGGAGTGTTTAGACAACACTTATACCCATTTTGTCCCAAAACAGGCTTAAAACGAGAAAACAGGCTAAAACCGAGAAAACATTAATTCGAAGCAGTAAACAGCTTTGTTTGTGTTTCTAGGGTCAAAATGTGTGACAATCCAATGCATTTGACTAATTTTAAGAGTTCGGGATGAATTTGGAGTGTTTAGACAACAATTATACCCATTTTGTCCCAAAACAGGCTAAAACCGAGAAAACATTGATTCGAAGCAGTAAACAGCTTTGTTACTGTTTCTAGGGTCAAAATATGTAACAATCTAATGCTATTGACTAATTATAAGAGTTCGGGTTGAATTTGGAGTGTTTAGACAACACTTATACCTATTTTGTTCCAAAACAGGCTTAAAACGAGAAAACAGGCTAAAACCGAGAAAACATTAATTCGAAGCAGTAAACAGCTTTGTTTGTGTTTCTAGGGTCAAAATGTGTGACAATCCAATGCATTTGACTAATTATAAGAGTTCGGGAGGAATTTGGAGTGTTTAGACAACAATTATACCCATTTTGTCCCAAAACAGGCTAAAACCGAGAAAACATTGATTTGAAGCAGTAAACAGCTTTGTTACTGTTCCTAGGGTCAAAATATGTATCAATCTAATGCATTTGACTAATTATAAGAGTTTGGGTTGAATTTGGAGTGTTTAGACAACACTTATACCCATTTTGTCCCAAAACAGGCTTAAAACAAGAAAACAGGCTAAAGTTAAAACATTAATTCGAAGCAGTAAACAGCTTTTTACTGTTCCTAGGGTCAAAATATGTATCAATCCAATGCATTTGACTAATTATAAGAGTTCGGGTTGAATTTGGAGTGTTTAGACAACACTTATACCCATTTTGCCCAAAACGGGCTTAAAACGAGAAAACAGGCTAAAACCGAGAAAACATTAATTCGAAGCAGTAAACAGCTTTGTTTGTTTTCTAGGGTCAAAATGTGTGACAATCCAATGCATTTGACTAATTTTAAGAGTTCGGGAGGAATTTGGAGTGTTTAGACAACAATTATACCCATTTTGTCCCAAAACAGGCTAAAACAGAAAACATTGATTTGAAGCAGTAAACAGCTTTGTTACTGTTCCTAGGGTCAAAATATGTATCAATCCAATGCATTTGACTAATTATAAGAGTTCAGGTTGAATTTGGAGTGTTTAGACAACACTTATACCCATTTTGTCCCAAAACAGGCTTAAAACGAGAAAACAGGCTAAAACAGAAAACATTAATTCGAAGCAGTAAACAGCTTTGTTTGTGTTTCTAGGGTCAAAATGTGTGACAATCCAATGCATTTGACTAATTTTAAGAGTTTGGGATGAATTTGGAGTGTTTAGACAACAATTATACCCATTTTGTCCCAAAACAGGCTAAAACAGAAAACATTGATTTGAAGCAGTAAACAGCTTTGTTACTGTTTCTAGGGTCAAAATATGTAACAATCTAATGCATTTGACTAATTATAAGAGTTCGGGTTGAATTTGGAGTGTTTAGACAACACTTATACCCATTTTGTCCCAAAACAGGCTTAAAACGAGAAAACAGGCTAAAACCGAGAAAACATTAATTCGAAGCAGTAAACAGCTTTGTTTGTGTTTCTAGGGTCAAAATGTGTGACAATCCAATGCATTTGACTAATTTTAAGAGTTCGGGATGAATTTGGAGTGTTTAGACAACAATTATACCCATTTTGTCCCAAAACAGGCTAAAACCGAGAAAACATTGATTTGAAGCAGTAAACAGCTTTGTTATTGTTTCTAGGGTCAAAATATGTAACAATCCAATGCATTTGACTAATTATAAGAGTTCGGGTTGAATTTGGAGTGTTTAGACAACACTTATACCCATTTTGTTCCAAAACAGGCTTAAAACGAGAAAACAGGCTAAAACCGAGAAAACATTAATTCGAAGCAGTAAACAGCTTTGTTTGTGTTTCTAGGGTCAAAATATGTGACAATCCAATGCATTTGACTAATTTTAAGAGTTCGGGAGGAATTTGGAGTGTTTAGACAACAATTATACCCATTTTGTCCCAAAACAGGCTAAAACCGAGAAAACATTGATTTGAAGCAGTAAACAGCTTTGTTACTGTTCCTAGGGTCAAAATATGTATCAATCTAATGCATTTGACTAATTATAAGAGTTTGGGTTGAATTTGGAGTGTTTAGACAACACTTATACCCATTTTGTCCCAAAACAGGCTTAAAACAAGAAAACAGGCTAAAACCGAGAAAACATTAATTCGAAGCAGTAAACAGCTTTGTTACTGTTTCTAGGGTCAAAATATGTAGCAATCCAATGCATTTGACTAATTATAAGAGTTCGGGAGGAATTTGGAGTGTTTAGACAACAATTATACCCATTTTGTCCCAAAACAGGCTAAAACCGAGAAAACATTGATTTAAAGCAGTAAACAGCTTTGTTACTGTTTCTAGGGTCAAAATATGTAACAATCTAATGCATTTGACTAATTATAAGAGTTCGGGTTGAATTTGGAGTGTTTAGACAACACTTATACCCATTTTGTCCCAAAACAGGCTTAAAACAAGAAAACAGGCTAAAACAGAAAACATTAATTCGAAGCAGTAAACAGCTTTGTTTGTGTTTCTAGGGTCAAAATGTGTGACAATCCAATGCATTTGACTAATTTTAAGAGTTCGGGATGAATTTGGAGTGTTTAGACAACAATTATACCCATTTTGTCCCGAAACAGGCTAAAACCAAGAAAACATTGATTTGAAGCAGTAAACAGCTTTGTTACTGTTTCTAGGGTCAAAATATGTATCAATCCAATGCATTTGACTAATTATAAGAGTTCGGGTTGAATTTGGAGTGTTTAGACAACACTTATACCTATTTTGTTCCAAAACAGGCTTAAAACGAGAAAACAGGCTAAAACCGAGAAAACATTAATTCGAAGCAGTAAACAGCTTTTTTACTGTTTCTAGGGTCAAAATATGTAACAATCCAATGCATTTGACTAATTATAAGAGTTCGGGTTGAATTTGGAGTGTTTAGACAACACTTATACCCATTTTGCCCAAAACAGGCTTAAAACGAGAAAACAGGCTAAAACCGAGAAAACATTAATTCGAAGCAGTAAACAGCTTTGTTTGTTTTTCTAGGGTCAAAATGTGTGACAATCCAATGCATTTGACTAATTTTAAGAGTTCGGGAGGAATTTGGAGTGTTTAGACAACAATTATACCCATTTTGTCCCAAAACAGGCTAAAACCGAGAAAACATTGATTTAAAGCAGTAAACAGCTATGTTACTCTTTCTAGGGTCAAAATATGTAACAATCCAATGCATTTGACTAATTATAAGAGTTCGGGTTGAATTTGGAGTGTTTAGACAACACTTATACCTATTTTGTTCCAAACAGGCTTAAAACAAGAAAACAGGCTAAAAGAGAAAACATTAATTCGAAGCAGTAAACAGCTTTGTTTGTGTTTCTAGGGTCAAAATGTGTGACAATCCAATGCATTTGACTAATTATAAGAGTTCGGGAGGAATTTGGAGTGTTTAGACAACAATTATACCCATTTTGTCCCAAAACAGGCTAAAACCGAAAACATTGATTTGAAGCAGTAAACAGCTTTGTTACTGTTCCTAGGGTCAAAATATGTATCAATCCAATGCATTTGACTAATTATAAGAGTTCGGGTTGAATTTGGAGTGTTTAGACAACACTTATACCCATTTTGTCCCAAAACAGGCTTAAAACAAGAAAACAGGCTAAAACCGTTAAAACATTAATTCGAAGCAGTAAACAGCTTTTTACTGTTCTAGGAGTCAAAATATGTACAATCAATGCATTTGACTAATTATAAGAGGCTAAAACAGAAAAAATTAATTCGAAGCAGTAAACAGCTTTGTTTGTTTTTCTAGGGTCAAAATGTGTGACAATCAATGATTTGACTAATTTTAAGAGTTCGGGAGGAATTTGGAGTGTTTAGACAACAATTATACCCATTTTGTCCCAAAACAGGCTAAAACCGAGAAAACATTGATTTAAAGCAGTAAACAGCTTTGTTACTGTTTCTAGGGTCAAAATATGTATCAATCCAATGCATTTGACTAATTATAAGAGTTCGGGTTGAATTTGGAGTGTTTAGACAACACTTATACCTATTTTGTTCCAAAACAGGCTTAAAACAAGAAAACAGGCTAAAACCGAGAAAACATTAATTCGAAGCAGTAAACAGCTTTGTTTGTGTTTCTAGGGTCAAAATGTGTGACAATCCAATGCATTTGACTAATTTTAAGAGTTCGGGTTGAATTTGGAGTGTTTAGACAACAATTATACCCATTTTGTCCCAAAACAGGCTAAGAGAAAACAGGCTAAAACCGAGAAAACATTAATTCGAAGCAGTAAACAGCTTTGTTTGTTTCTAGGGTCAAAATATGTGACAATCCAATGCATTTGACTAATTGTAAGAGTTCGGGTTGAATTTGGAGTGTTTAGACAACAATTATACCCATTTTGTCCCAAAACAGGCTAAAACCGAGAAAACATTCATTTAAAGCAGTAAACGGCTATGTTACTCTTTCTAGGGTCAAAATATGTAACAATCTAATGCAATTGACTAATTATAAGAGTTCGGGTTGAATTGGGAGTGTTTAGACAACACTTATACCTATTTTGTTCCAAAACAGGCTTAAAACAAGAAAACAGGCTAAAACCGAGAAAACATTAATTCGAAGCAGTAAACAGCTTTGTTTGTGTTTCTAGGGTCAAAATGTGTGACAATCCAATGCATTTGACTAATTTTAAGAGTTTGGGATGAATTTGGAGTGTTTAGACAACAATTATACCCATTTTGTCCCGAAACAGGCTAAAACCGAGAAAACATTGATTCAAAGCAGTAAACAGCTTTGTTACTCTTTCTAGGGTCAAAATATGTAACAATCCAATGCATTTGACTAATTATAAGAGTTCGGGTTGAATTTGGAGTGTTTAGACAACACTTATACCTATTTCGTTCCAAAACAGGCTTAGAACGAGAAAACAGGCTAAAACCGAGAAAACATTAATTCGAAGTAGTAAACAGCTTTTTTTGTGTTTCTAGGGTCAACATGTGTGACAATCCAATGCATTTAACTAATTGTAAGAGTTCGGGAGGAATTTGGAGTGTTTAGACAACAATTATACCCATTTTGTCCCAAAACAGGCTAAAACCGAGAAAACATTCATTTAAAGCAGTAAACGGCTATGTTACTCTTTCTAGGGTCAAAATATGTAACAATCTAATGCAATTGACTAATTATAAGAGTTCGGGTTGAATTGGGAGTGTTTAGACAACACTTATACCTATTTTGTTCCAAAACAGGCTTAAAACAAGAAAACAGGCTAAAACCGAGAAAACATTAATTCGAAGCAGTAAACAGCTTTGTTTGTGTTTCTAGGGTCAGAATGTGTGACAATCCAATGCATTTGACTAATTGTAAGAGTTCGGGAGGAATTTGGAGTGTTTAGACAACAATTATACCCATTTTGTCCCAAAACAGGCTAAAACCGAGAAAACATTGATTTGAAGCAGTAAACAGCTTTGTTACTGTTCCTAGGGTCAAAATATGTATCAATCTAATGCATTTGACTAATTATAAGAGTTTGGGTTGAATTTGGAGTGTTTGGACAACACTTATACCCATTTTGTCCCAAAACAGGCTTAAAACAAGAAAACAGGCTAAAACCGTTAAAACATTAATTCGAAGCAGTAAACAGCTTTTTTACTGTTCCTAGGGTCAAAATATGTAGCAATCAATGCATTTGACTAATTAAAAGAGAGGCTAAAACCGAGAAAACATTAATTCGAAGCAGTAAACAGCTTTGTTTGTTTTTCTAGGGTCAAAATGTGTGACAATCCAATGAATTTGACTAATTTTAAGAGTTCGGGAGGAATTTGGAGTGTTTAGACAACAATTATACCCATTTTGTCCCAAAACAGGCTAAAACCGAGAAAACATTCATTTAAAGCAGTAAACAGCTATGTTACTCTTTCTAGGGTCAAAATATGTAACAATCTAATGCAATTGACTAATTATAAGAGTTCGGGTTGAATTGGGAGTGTTTAGACAACACTTATACCTATTTTGTTCCAAAACAGGCTTAAAACAAGAAAACAGGCTAAAACCGAGAAAACATTAATTCGAAGCAGTAAACAGCTTTGTTTGTGTTTCTAGGGTCAGAATGTGTGACAATCCAATGCATTTGACTAATTGTAAGAGTTCGGGAGGAATTTGGAGTGTTTAAACAACAATTATACCCATTTTGTCCCAAAACAGGCTAAAACCGAGAAAACATTGATTTGAAGCAGTAAACAGCTTTGTTACTGTTCCTAGGGTCAAAATATGTATCAATCCAATGCATTTGACTAATTATAAGAGTTCGGGTTGAATTTGGAGTGTTTAGACAACACTTATACCCATTTTGCCCAAAACAGGCTTAAAACGAGAAAACAGGCTAAAACCGAGAAAACATTAATTCGAAGCAGTAAACAGCTTTGTTTGTTTTTCTAGGGTCAAAATGTGTGACAATCCAATGCATTTGACTAATTTTAAGAGTTCGGGATGAATTTGGAGTGTTTAGACAACAATTATACCCATTTTGTCCGAAAACAGGCTAAAACCGAGAAAACATTGATTTGAAGCAGTAAACAGCTTTGTTACTGTTCCTAGGGTCAAAATATGTATCAGTCCAATGCATTTGACTAATTATAAGAGTTCAGGTTGAATTTGGAGTGTTTATACAACACGTACACCCATTTTGACCCAAAACAGGCTTAACACGAGAAAACAGGCTAAAACCGTTAAAACATTAATTCGAAGCAGTAAACAGCTTTTTTACTGTTCCTAGGGTCAAAATATGTAGCAATCCATTGCATTTGACTAATTATAAGAGTTCGTGAGGAATTTGGAGTGTTTAGACAACAATTATACCCATTTTGTTCCAAAACAGGCTAAAACTGAGAAAACATTCATTTAAAGCAGTAAACAGCTTTGTTACTCTTTCTAGGGTCAAAATATGTAACAATCTAATGCATTTGACTAATTATAAGAGTTCGGGTTGAATTTGGAGTGTTTAGACAACACTTATACCTATTTTGTTCCAAAACAGGCTTAAAACAAGAAAACAGGCTAACCGAGAAAACATTAATTTGAAGCAGTAAACAGCTTTGTTTGTGTTTCTAGGGTCAAAATGTGTGACAATCCAATGCATTTGACTAATTTTAAGAGTTTGGGATGAATTTGGAGTGTTTAGACAACAAATATACCCATTTTGTCCCGAAACAGGCTAAAACCAAGAAAACATTGATTCAAAGCAGTAAAAAGATTTGTTACTCTTTCTAGGGTCAAAATATGTAACAATCCAATGCATTTGACTAATTATAAGAGTTCGGGTTGAATTTGGAGTGTTTAGACAACACTTATACCTATTTTGTTCCAAAACAGGCTTAGAATGAGAAAACAGGCTAAAACCGAGAAAACATTAATTCGAAGCAGTAAACATGTTTTTAGTGTTTCTAGGGTCAAAATGTGTGACAATCCAATGCATTTGTCTAATTTTAAGAGTTTGGGATGAATTTGGAGTGTTTAGACAACAATTATACCCATTTTGTCCCGAAACAGGCTAAAACCGAGAAACCATTGATTCGAAGCAGTAAACAGCTTTGTTACTGTTCCTAGGGTCAAAATATGTATCAATCCAATGCATTTGACTAATTATAAGAGTTCGGGTTGAATTTGGAGTGTTTAGACAACACTTATACCCATTTTGTCCCAAAACAGGCTTAAAACGAGAAAACAGGCTAAAACCAAGAAAACATTAATTTGAAGCAGTAAACAGCTTTGTTTGTGTTTCTAGGGTCAAAATGTGTGACAATCCAATGCATTTGACTAATTTTAAGAGTTTGGGATGAATTTGGAGTGTTTAGACAACAATTATACCCATTTTGTCCCAAAACAGGCTAAAACCAAGAAAACATTGATTCGAAGCAGTAAAAAGCTTTGTTACTCTTTCTAGGGTCAAAATATGTAACAATCCAATGCATTTGACTAATTATAAGAGTTCGGGTTGAATTTGGAGTGTTTAGACAACACTTATACCTATTTCGTTCCAAAACAGGCTTAGAATGAGAAAACAGGCTAAAACTGAGAAAACATTAATTCGAAGCAGTAAACAGCTTTTTGTGTTTCTAGGGTCAAAATGTGTGACAATCCAATGCATTTGACTAATTTTAAGAGTTTGGGATGAATTTGGAGTGTTTAGACAACAATTATACCCATTTTGTCCCGAAACAGGCTAAAACCGAGAAACATTGATTCGAAGCAGTAAACAGCTTTGTTACTGTTCTAGGGTCAAAATATGTATCAATCAATGCATTTGACTAATTATAAGAGTTCGGGTTGAATTTGGAGTGTTTAGACAACACTTATACCCATTTTGTCCCAAAACAGGCTTAGAACGAGAAAACAGGCTAAAACCGAGAAAACATTAATTCGAAGCAGTAAACAGCTTTGTTTGTGTTTCTAGGGTCAAAATGTGTGACAATCCAATGCATTTGACTAATTGTAAGAGTTTGGGATGAATTTGGAGTGTTTAGACAACAATTATACCCATTTTGTCCCAAAACAGGCTAAAACCGAGAAAACATTGATTCGAAGCAGTAAACAGCTTTGTTACTGTTTCTAGGGTCAAAATATGTAACAATCCAATGCATTTGACTAATTATAAGAGTTCGGGTTGAATTTGGAGTGTTTAGACAACACTTATACCCATTTTGTCCCAAAACAGGCTTAAAACGAGAAAACAGGCTAAAACCGAGAAAACATTAATTCGAAGCAGTAAACAGCTTTTTAGTGTTTCTAGGGTCAAAATGTGTGACAATCCAATGCATTTGACTAATTTTAAGAGTTTGGGATGAATTTGGAGTGTTTAGACAACAATTATACCCATTTTGTCCCGAAACAGGCTAAAACGAGAAAACATTGATTGAAGCAGTAAACAGCTTTGTTACTGTTCTAGGGTCAAAATATGTATCAATCCAATGCATTTGACTAATTATAAGAGTTTGGGTTGAATTTGGAGTGTTTAGGAGACTTATACCCATTTTGTCCCAAAACGAGGCTTAAAACGAGAAAACAGGCTAAAACCGAGAAAACATTAATTCGAAGCAGTAAACAGCTTTGTTTGTGTTTCTAGGGTCAAAATGTGTGACAATCCAATGCATTTGACTAATTTTAAGAGTTTGGGATGAATTTGGAGTGTTTAGACAACAATTATACCCATTTTGTAAAACAGGCTAAAACCGAAAACATTGATTCGAAGCAGTAAACTATGTTACTCTTTCTAGGGTCAAAATATGTAACAATCTAATGCATTGACTAATTATAAGAGTTCGGGTTGAATTTGGAGTGTTTAGACAACACTTATACCTATTTTGTTCCAAAACAGGCTTAAAACGAGAAAACAGGCTAAAACGAGAAAACATTAATTCGAAGCAGTAAACAGCTTTGTTACTGTTTCTAGGGTCAAAATATGTGACAATCAATGCATTTGACTAATTATAAGAGTTCGGGAGGAATTTGGAGTGTTTAGACAACAATTATACCCATTTTGTCCCAAAACAGGCTAAAACCGAGAAAACATTGATTTGAAGCAGTAAACAGCTTTGTTACTGTTCCTAGGGTCAAAATATATCAATCCAATGCATTTGACTAATTATAAGAGTTTGGGTTGAATTTGGAGTGTTTAGACAACACTTATACCCATTTTGTCCCAAAACAGGCTTAAAACAAGAAAACAGGCTAAAACCGTTAAAACATTAATTGAAGCAGTAAACAGCTTTTTACTGTTCCTAGGGTCAAAATATGTATCAATCCAATGCATTTGACTAATTATAAGAGTTCGGTTGAATTTGGAGTGTTTAGACAACACTTATACCCATTTTGTCCCAAAACAGGCTTAACGAAAACAGGCTAAAACCGAGAAAACATTAATTCGAAGCAGTAAACAGCTTTGTTTGTGTTTCTAGGGTCAAAATGTGTGACAATCCAATGCATTTGACTAATTTTAAGTTTGGGTTGAATTTGGAGTGTTTAGACAACAATTATACCCATTTTGTCCCAAAACAGGCTAAAACCAGAGAAAACATTGATTGAAGCAGTAAACAGCTTTGTTACTGTTTCTAGGGTCAAAATATGTAACAATCCAATGCATTTGACTAATTATAAGAGTTCGGAGAATTTGGAGTGTGCAACACTTATACCTATTTTGTTCCAAAACAGGCTTAAACGAGAAAACAGGCTAAAAGAAAAACATTAATTCGAAGCAGTAAACAGCTTTGTTTGTGTTTCTAGGGTCAAAATGTGTGACAATCAATGCATTTGACTAATTTTAAGATTTGGGATGAATTTGGAGTGTTTAGACAACAATTATACCCATTTTGTCCAAAGAGGCTAACCGAGAAAACATTGATTTAAAGCAGTAAACAGCTTTGTTACTGTTCTAGGGTCAAAATATGTAATCCAATGCATTTGACTAATTATAAGAGTTCGGGTTGAATTTGGAGTGTTTAGACAACACTTACCCATTTTGTTCCAAACGGCAAAAGCGAAAACAGGCTAAAACCGAAAACATTAATTCAAAGCAGTAAACAGCTTTTTTGTGTTTCTAGGGTCAAAATGTGTGACAATCCAATGCATTTGACTAATTGTAAGAGTTCGGAGAATTTGGAGTGTTTAAACAATTATACCCATTTTGTCCCAAAACAGGCTAAAACCGAGAAAACATTGATTTGAAGCAGTAAACAGCTTTGTTACTGTTCCTAGGGTCAAAATATGTATCAATCTAATGCATTTGACTAATTATAAGAGTTTGGGTTGAATTTGGAGTGTTTGGACAACACTTATACCCATTTGTCCCAAGGCTTAAAACAGAAAACAGGCTAAAGAGAAAACATTAATTGAAAGCAGTAAACAGCTTTTTACTGTTTCTAGGGTCAAAATATGTGAGCAATCAATGCATTTGACTAATTATAAGAGTTCGGAGGAATTTGGAGTGTTTAGACAACAATTATACCCATTTTGTTCCAAAACAGGCTAAAACCGAGAAAACATTGATTTAAAGCAGTAAGCGTACTTGTTACTGTTTCTAGGGTCAAAATATGTAACAATCCAATGCATTTGACTAATTATAAGAGTTCGTTGAATTTGGAGTGTTTAACAACACTTATACCCATTTTGTTAACAGGCTTAAACAAGAAAACAGGCTAAAACCGAGAAAACATTGTTTGAAGCAGTAAACAGCTTTGTTTGTGTTTCTAGGGTCAAAATGTGTACAATCCAATGCATTTGACTAATTTGAGTTTGGGATGAATTTGGAGTGTTTAGACAACAATTATACCCATTTTGTCAAGCAACGAGGCTAAAACCAAGAAAACATTGATTTAAGCAGTAAACATTTGTTACTGTTTCTAGGGTCAAAATATGCAATCCAATGCATTTGACTAATTATAAGAGTTCGGGTTGAATTTGGAGTGTTTAGACAACACTTATACCCATTTGTTCCAAAACGAGGCTTAAAACAAGAAAACAGGCTAAAACCGTTAAAACATTAATTCGAAGCAGTAAACAGCTTTTTTACTGTTTCTAGGGTCAAAATATGTAGCAATCCAATGCATTTGACTAATTATAAGAGTTCGGGTTGAATTTGGAGTGTTTAGACAACACTTATACCCATTTTGCCGCAAAACAGGCTTAAAACGAGAAAACAGGCTAAAACCGAGAAAACATTAATTCGAAGCAGTAAACAGCTTTGTTTGTTTTTCTAGGGTCAAAATGTGTGACAATCCAATGCATTTGACTAATTTTAAGAGTTCGGGAGGAATTTGGAGTGTTTAGACAACAATTATACCCATTTTGTCCCAAAACAGGCTAAAACCGAGAAAACATTCATTTAAAGCAGTAAACAGCTTTGTTACTGTTCCTAGGGTCAAAATATGTATCAATCTAATGCATTTGACTAATTATAAGAGTTCGGGTTGAATTTGGAGTGTTTAGACAACACTTATACCCATTTTGTCCCAAAACAGGCTTAAAACAAGAAAACAGGCTAAAACCGAGAAAACATTAATTCGAAGCAGTAAACAGCTTTGTTTGTGTTTCTAGGGTCAAAATGTGTGACAATCCAATGCATTTGACTAATTGTAAGAGTTCGGGAGGAATTTGGAGTGTTTAAACAACAATTATACCCATTTTGTCCCAAAACAGGCTAAAACCGAGAAAACATTGATTTGAAGCAGTAAACAGCTTTGTTACTGTTCCTAGGGTCAAAATATGTATCAATCTAATGCATTTGACTAATTATAAGAGTTTGGGTTGAATTTGGAGTGTTTGGACAACACTTATACCCATTTTGTCCCAAAACAGGCTTAAAACAAGAAAACAGGCTAAAACCGTTAAAACATTAATTCGAAGCAGTAAACAGCTTTTTACTGTTTAGTTAGGTGTTAGCAATCAATGCATTTGACTAATTACAAGAGGCTAAAACCGAGAAAACATTAATTCGAAGCAGTAAACAGCTTTGTTTGTTTCTAGGGTCAAAATGTGTGACAATCCAATGAATTTGACTAATTTTAAGAGTTCGGGAGGAATTTGGAGTGTTTAGACAACAATTATACCCATTTTGTCCCAAAACAGGCTAAAACCGAGAAAACATTGATTTGAAGCAGTAAACAGCTTTGTTACTGTTTCTAGGGTCAAAATATGTAACAATCAATGCATTTGACTAATTATAAGAGTTCGGGTTGAATTGGAGTGTTTAGACAACACTTATACCCATTTTGTCCCAAAACAGGCTTAAAACAAGAAAACAGGCTAAAACCGAGAAAACATTAATTCGAAGCAGTAAACAGCTTTGTTTGTGTTTCTAGGGTCAAAATGTGTGACAATCCAATGCATTTGACTAATTGTAAGAGTTCGGGAGGAATTTGGAGTGTTTAAACAACAATTATACCCATTTTGTCCCAAAACAGGCTAAAACCGAGAAAACATTGATTTGAAGCAGTAAACAGCTTTGTTACTGTTCTAGGGTCAAAATATGTAACAATCCAATGCATTTGACTAATTATAAGAGTTCGGGTTGAATTTGGAGTGTTTAGACAACACTTATACCCATTTTGTCCCAAAACAGGCTTAAAACGAGAAAACAGGCTAAAACCGAGAAAACATTAATTCGAAGCAGTAAACAGCTTTGTTTGTGTTTCTAGGGTCAAAATGTGTGACAATCCAATGCATTTGACTAATTTTAAGAGTTTGGGATGAATTTGGAGTGTTTAGACAACAATTATACCCATTTTGTCCCAAAACAGGCTAAAACCGAGAAAACATTGATTTGAAGCAGTAAACAGCTTTGTTACTGTTCCTAGGGTCAAAATATGTATCAGTCAATGCATTTGACTAATTATAAGAGTTCAGGTTGAATTTGGAGTGTTTATACAACACTTACACCCATTTGACCCAAAACAGGCTTAGAGAAAACAGGCTAAAACCGAGAAAACATTAATTGAGAAGCAGTAAACAGCTTTGTTACTGTTTCTAGGGTCAAAATATGTAGCAATCAATGCATTTGACTAATTATAAGAGTTCGGGAGAATTTGGAGTGTTTAGACAACAATTATACCCATTTTGTTCCAAAAGGGGCTAAAACAGAAAACATTGATTTAAAGCAGTAAACAGCTTTGTTACTGTTTCTAGGGTCAAAATATGTAACAATCTAATGCATTTGACTAATTATAAGAGTTCGGGTTGAATTTGGAGTGTTTAGACAACACTTATACCCATTTTGTCCCAAAACGGGCTTAAAACAAGAAAACAGGCTAAAACCGAAAACATTAATTTGAAGCAGTAAACAGCTTTGTTTGTGTTTCTAGGGTCAAAATGTGTGACAATCCAATGCATTTGACTAATTTTAAGAGTTTGGGTTGAATTTGGAGTGTTTAGACAACAATTATACCCATTTTGTCCCAAAAGGCTAAAACAGAAAACATTGATTCAAAGCAGTAAACAGCTTTGTTACTGTTTCTAGGGTCAAAATATGTTAACAATGCATTTGACTAATTATAAGAGTTCGGGTTGAATTTGGAGTGTTTAGACAACACTTATACCCATTTTGTTCAAAACGAGGCTTAAAATGAGAAAACAGGCTAAAACCGAGAAAACATTAATTCGAAGCAGTAAACAGCTTTTTAGTGTTTCTAGGGTCAAAATGTGTGACAATCCAATGCATTTGACTAATTTTAAGAGTTTGGGATGAATTTGGAGTGTTTAGACAACAATTATACCCATTTTGTCCCAAACAGGCTAAAACAGAAAACATTGATTTGAAGCAGTAAACAGCTTTGTTACTGTTCCTAGGGTCAAAATATGTATCAATCAATGCATTTGACTAATTATAAGAGTTCGGGTTGAATTTGGAGTGTTTAGACAACACTTATACCCATTTTGTCCCAAAACAGGCTTAAAGCGAGAAAACAGGCTAAAACCGAGAAAACATTAATTCGAAGCAGTAAACAGCTTTGTTTGTGTTTCTAGGGTCAAAATGTGTGACAATCCAATGCATTTGACTAATTTTAAGAGTTTGGGATGAATTTGGAGTGTTTAGACAACAATTATACCCATTTTGTCCCAAAACAGGCTAAAACCAAGAAAACATTGATTTGAAGCAGTAAACAGCTTTGTTACTGTTTCTAGGGTCAAAATATGTAACAATCCAATGCATTTGACTAATTATAAGAGTTTGGGTTGAATTTGGAGTGTTTAGACAACACTTATACCCATTTTGTTCCAAAACGGGCTTAAAACAAGAAAACAGGCTAAAACAAGAAAAACATTAATTCGAAGCAGTAAACAGCTTTTTTACTGTTTAGGGTCAAAATATGTAGCAATCCAATGCATTTGACTAATTATAAGAGTTCGGGTTGAATTTGGAGTGTTTAGACAACACTTATACCCATTTGCCCAAAACAGGCTTAAAACGAGAAAACAGGCTAAAACAGAAAACATTAATTCGAAGCAGTAAACAGCTTTGTTTGTTTTTCTAGGGTCAAAATGTGTGACAATCCAATGCATTTGACTAATTTAAGAGTTCGGGAGGAATTTGGAGTGTTTAGACAACAATTATACCCATTTTGTCCCAAAACAGGCTAAAACCGAGAAAACATTGATTTGAAGCAGTAAACAGCTTTGTTACTGTTTCTAGGGTCAAAATATGTAACAATCCAATGCATTTGACTAATTATAAGAGTTCGGGTTGAATTTGGAGTGTTTAGACAACACTTATACCCATTTTGTTCCAAAACAGGCTTAAAACAAGAAAACAGGCTAAAACCGAGAAAACATTAATTCGAAGCAGTAAACAGCTTTGTTTGTGTTTCTAGGGTCAGAATGTGTGACAATCCAATGCATTTGACTAATTGTAAGAGTTCGGGAGGAATTTGGAGTGTTTAAACAATTATACCCATTTTGTCCCAAAACAGGCTAAAACCGAGAAAACATTGATTTGAAGCAGTAAACAGCTTTGTTACTGTTCCTAGGGTCAAAATATGTATCAATCTAATGCATTTGACTAATTATAAGAGTTTGGGTTGAATTTGGAGTGTTTAGACAACACTTATACCCATTTTGTCCCAAAACAGGCTTAAAACAAGAGAAAACAGGCTAAAAGCGTTAAAACATTAATTAGCAGTAAACAGCTTTTACTGTTCTAGGGTCAAAATATGTTTAGACAATCCAATACATTTGACAAATTACAAGAGGCTAAAACCGAGAAAACATTAATTCGAAGCAGTAAACAGCTTTGTTTGTGTTTCTAGGGTCAAAATGTGTGACAATCCAATGCATTTGACTAATTGTAAGAGTTCGGGAGGAATTTGGAGTGTTTAGACAACAATTATACCCATTTTGTCCCAAAACAGGCTAAAACCGAGAAAACATTGATTTAAAGCAGTAAACAGCTATGTTACTCTTTCTAGGGTCAAAATATGTAACAATCTAATGCTATTGACTAATTATAAGAGTTCGGGTTGAATTTGGAGTGTTTAGACAACACTTATACCCATTTTGTTCCAAAACAGGCTTAAAACGAGAAAACAGGCTAAAACCGAGAAAACATTAATTCGAAGCAGTAAACAGCTTTGTTTGTGTTTCTAGGGTCAAAATATGTGACAATCCAATGCATTTGACTAATTATAAGAGTTCGGGAGGAATTTGGAGTGTTTAGACAACAATTATACCCATTTGTCCCAAAACAGGCTAAAACCGAGAAAACATTGATTTGAAGCAGTAAACAGCTTTGTTACTGTTCCTAGGGTCAAAATATCAATCCAATGCATTTGACTAATTATAAGAGTTTGGGTTGAATTTGGAGTGTTTAGACAACACTTATACCCATTTTGTCCCAACAGGGCTTAAAAGAGAGAAAACAGGCTAAAACCGAGAAAACATTAATTCGAAGCAGTAAACAGCTTTGTTTGTTTTCTAGGGTCAAAATATGTGACAATCAATGCATTTGACTAATTATAAGAGTTCGGGTTGAATTTGGAGTGTTTAGACAACAATTATACCCATTTTGTCCCAAGAAAACAGGCTAAAACAGAAAACATTGATTTGAAGCAGTAAACAGCTTTGTTACTGTTCCTAGGGTCAAAATATGTATCAGTCCAATGCATTTGATTAATTATAAGAGTTCAGGTTGAATTTGGAGTGTTTATACAACACGTACACCCATTTTGACCCAAAACAGGCTTAACCGAGAAAACAGGCTAAAACCGTTAAAACATTAATTCGAAGCAGTAAACAGCTTTTTTACTGTTCCTAGGGTCAAAATATGTAGCAATCCATTGCATTTGACTAATTATAAGAGTTCGTGAGGAATTTGGAGTGTTTAGACAACAATTATACCCATTTTGTTCCAAAACAGGCTAAAACTGAAAACATTGATTTAAAGCAGTAAACGGCTATGTTACTCTTTCTAGGGTCAAAATATGTAACAATCTAATGAAATTGACTAATTATAAGAGTTCGGGTTGAATTGGGAGTGTTTAGACAACACTTATACCTATTTTGTTCCAAAACAGGCTTAAAACAAGAAAACAGGCTAATACAGAGAAAACATTAATTTGAAGCAGTAAACAGCTTTGTTTGTGTTTCTAGGGTCAAAATGTGTGACAATCCAATGCATTTGACTAATTTTAAGAGTTTGGGATGAATTTGGAGTGTTTAGACAACAAAATATACCCATTTTGTCCCGAAACAGAGGCTAAAACCAGAAAACATTGATTCGAAGCAGTAAACAGCTTTGTTACTGTTTCTAGGGTCAAAATATGTAACAATCCAATGCATTTGACTAATTATAAGAGTTCGGGTTGAATTTGGAGTGTTTAGACAACACTTATACCTATTTTGTTCCAAAAGAGGCTTAAAACGAGAAAACAGGCTAAAACCGAGAAAACATTAATTCGAAGCAGTAAACAGCTTTTTTGTGTTTCTAGGGTCAAAATGTGTGACAATCCAATGCATTTGACTAATTTTAAGAGTTCGGGATGAATTTGGAGTGTTTAGACAACAATTATACCCATTTTGTCCCAAAACAGGCTAAAACCGAGAAAACATTGATTTGAAGCAGTAAACAGCTTTGTTACTGTTCTAGGGTCAAAATATGTATCAATCCAATGCATTTGACTAATTATAAGAGTTCGGGTTGAATTTGGAGTGTTTAGACAACACTTATACCCATTTTGTCCCAAAACAGGCTTAAAACGAGAAAACAGGCTAAAACCAAGAAAACATTAATTCGAAGCAGTAAACAGCTTTGTTTGTTCTAGGGTCAAAATGTGTGACAATCCAATGCATTTGACTAATTTTAAGAGTTTGGGATGAATTTGGAGTGTTTAGACAACAATTATACCCATTTTGTCCCAAAACAGGCTAAAACCGAGAAAACATTGATTCAAAGCAGTAAACAGCTTTGTTACTCTTTCTAGGGTCAAAATATGTAACAATCCAATGCATTTGACTAATTATAAGAGTTCGGGTTGAATTTGGAGTGTTTAGACAACACTTATACCCATTTTGTCCCAAAACAGGCTTAAAACAAGAAAACAGGCTAAAACCGAGAAAACATTAATTCGAAGCAGTAAACAGCTTTGTTACTGTTTCTAGGGTCAAAATATGTAGCAATGCATTTTTGACTAATTATAAGAGTTCGGGTTGAATTTGGAGTGTTTAGACAACACTTATACCCATTTTGCCGCAAAACAGGCTTAAAACGAGAAAACAGGCTAAAACCGAGAAAACATTAATTCGAAGCAGTAAACAGCTTTGTTTGTTTTTCTAGGGTCAAAATGTGTGACAATCCAATGCATTTGACTAATTTTAAGAGTTCGGGAGGAATTTGGAGTGTTTAGACAACAATTATACCCATTTTGTCCCAAAACAGGCTAAAACTGAGAAAACATTGATTTAAAGCAGTAAACAGCTATGTTACTCTTTCTAGGGTCAAAATATGTATAACAATCAATGCATTTGACTAATTATAAGAGTTCGGGTTGAATTTGGAGTGTTTAGACAACACTTATACCCATTTTGTTCCAAAACAGGCTTAAAACAAGAAAACAGGCTAAAACAGAAAACATTAATTCGAAGCAGTAAACAGCTTTGTTTGTGTTTCTAGGGTCAAAAGTGTGACCAATCCAATGCATTTGACTAATTATAAGAGTTCGGGAGGAATTTGGAGTGTTTAGACAACAATTACCCATTTGTCCCAAAACAGGCTAAAACAGAAAACATTGATTTGAAGCAGTAAACAGCTTTGTTACTGTTCCTAGGGTCAAA